>CABEEJ010004918.1:15663-56984 GCA_901482245.1 Timema douglasi
CCCCCAAAAAAAGCAATAGTGGTCCTCTGATGTTAAGTATGTGGTTTCAACTGCGGTATCAAACGGTACAGTACGTGGCACGCAAAATATTTCTATCCGCGATGTAATGAGGATATAAACACGAACGTTGCATGTGAAAGAACATTTGTAGATAAATAATTATTCAACATAATGAGGATCTCGTAGATAAATGCCACGCTGCTTAAACAACTGTCTGCAATGGCATGTTGTAGCGTGTATGAAATAGCACTATGCAACGCAATGCTTCCTTTCTCAAAATGCACAGTGGCCGTTTTGAACAAATACTATATTTATTCTATTTACTCATTTGATTTATTTAACGTGCACTTTCTGAACCGACTGGTTATATCAGAACACAATAATTTATTTGAGCGAGAGCGAAAGGGATTGCAAATTTTGTCGGGAAAGTTATTGTCACTTACTTTCCAGCGTTATTTTACATGTCACAATCGAGATGGGACCGACGGCTTTACTTACTCTCCTTTAGAAGTTGTTCTACGGATTTCTATAGCTCAAGAAAAGTGTCGTGTGTTTCTTTGAAAACTGTACACCTGCACTGACCAGTGTCAGTTGTCGCTTGGTCTTAGCTGACACTCTGGAAATAGACAGGACTGCCGGTGACGAGAAGCTCGGTGTTCAAATCCCAGTCAGTATTATTTTAGGTTTTTTTGGCCTTGATAGCTTACAACTCTCTAACCTTGCACGCAAATGCATGAACATTTACTAAACATTCTTCCTTCCTTGATCATACACATTGATGTAAATATGAGGTTAGCTCAAATTGTTAGTAAGAAGCAGTGTGAAAAATTATATTTTAAAAAAATAGCTTAATTGATGTATTACCAATGTAAATATTTTATTTAATTTAAGAAAAACATTTAGTTAAAACTTTTTTTTTTTGCGTTTTACACAAAATATGTTTTTCTATTCGATTTGGCGAAGTGTTATCAAACGGTTCTCCAGACATCATTGCATCACTACCCCGAACCACAAAGAAAGGAAATGGCCCGGAAAGCAGAACCTATTTCAAGTGACTATAAGTTGTTTAAAGTTTGTAGCCAGGTTTGAAAAATATACAAGCTTTTCTCTTCAAAGGAGAACTTTAAAAGTTATTGTATTTAATATATACCGTGTATACAAAGTGTCTCAAATGTTGACCGCAATTTGGCCCCTCCTCCCACTCTCATAGCTAAGTGCAGGCCGCTGAAAGTTATTTATAATAGACCCAATGCTCACTTTCATACTATCCTTCATCGCGTCTTACCACCCATCAGCCTTATCCGTATATTTTTTTGACAACTAGAACGTCTTACTACTTTTTTTTTGCACCACATGTTCTGGTTCTACCCTTTTTTCTACTCTTCATACTGGTTATCTGTATTCTCTCTCCTCCCTGTAACCACCCGCCCCCCCCCCCTTCAGATTACAACTCGTACGGGATATACACATTTTACACTACACTAGGAGTAAGTAAACCAGATATTGGAGCAAATGTAGCTACAATTGCGCAGAGGAAAAATGGGAAACCTCTTAGGAAAATCAATTACCCGCACATAGAGTTGGGATTTGAACCGAAACCTACCTTCCACTGGTAAACTAAACCAAAATATTTGTATATTTATTTCACACAACAACCGATATGAGTTTCACTTTCTTAACATATAGCCTACTACATCAATTTATTATTTAAAAAACTAACTTAACCTAAGACAACCAAAGCAAATCCTAAGCATCCAACACTAGCGTATAAAATTGGTAGTAGCTGGTTCATAGGGAAAAGTCACCTCCGGATATCAAATCCAAGTCCCCGCAACCTTAAACAACTCGTCCATTATGATCAGTGATTAACACGCCTGACTTTAATGGATGGGATTCTACCCCAACTCACGGCAATAGATCTTTAAATGGCATGTGTATTTATTCTCTATCACTAAACGAATACTTGTGCCACTCTTCATTCTGATATGTTAGATTATATTGTTTAAATCAATCATAGCACATGTTAGAACTACTACAACTACTACTACTGCTATAATTGATAATATTTGTGGTTAACAATTTTGACCAACGTTTAATTTATAAGGAGTTTCTCTTTAATATAGTTAAAAGTATTAGTATTTTATGTTGATACTGGCAACAAATAAGTGAAATAATATTTATTAACATTAATTACTCACAATGTGGTGGTATATTGACTGAACTTCCATCTGATTTAGTCTATTTCACTGATAGTGGGGATCTCAGGGTTCGGATCCCGTCTGGATGTAATAAGGGTATCTTCCCCTAAATTATATGGGATTAAGCTTCCATGCCCATAAAACTAAATTTTCTCACAATTATACCTTTATAATGTCTACCTTTTGTATAGACCGGGTGTGTATGGTGGAAAAACCGTTACTATTATTATTATTATTATTATTATTATTGCTTTTATGTATTAACCAGCTTTTACATTTAATTTTTTTTTCTTGAAACTATATACAATATTTAAATGTACTCATATTTTGTCTCGAAATTTGTTACAATTGAGAGGGGAAAAAAAGATACTAAAGAACAATTTTTGGAATAAAACCTCTTTATAAATCTTCTCCCCCACACCTATTAATATCTTCACAAACAAAATTATGACGTCATTTATTAAACTACTAAGCTACATTTGGAAATCATATTATTATAATTAGACAGTTAATCACTGAAATATTACTTTGATATGTTAAAATAATACTTATTTATCATTTCCAAAAAAAATTTCAATACCTCAATAGTGTCATTCACTAATCTTTCTGACAAGAATAGTCAAGGAGGTATGATTTATGGAGGTCCAATATCAACTTATAAGATAATCACTCCCACTATATATACCGTGTAAATATTAGATTTTTGGTAGCTAGACACCAGAATGACATCAGTTACCATAGTTAACGTTTTGGCTGCATTAGCGGCAGTGAAGTGTGTCTTGGCATTGCCTTTGGAAAAGCCTTTACGGCCTGAATATGCTCAAGTAGAAGATCTGAGCGAACTGGGCGAACTCAAGGCAACAGACTTAGGTGAGTCACTTCATTTAATACTCAACATAAATACCTATTTAAATGCTGAAGAAATATTTTTAATATAATTTTTATTTTGCTATATTAAAGTGAATACCTTGAAAATTATATATCGTATAAACTCATCTTTGATAAAGAAACTGTTTAGAGGAATCTTTCGTTAACTTTCCCTGTAAAACAGGGGTATGTTACGTTGACCCGCTGAGCATTGTTGTTAAATACTTTATATTATATTTGTAGCTGATGAAATATTGTTATTGAGTGAGCCACGTATATGAAGCTACCTTGTCCTTTTCTATTTGTTCAGAGAATGACAGTTCTAGAGCTTCAAAACCATTAAAATAATCCTCAATACAATACATTCCATTGTGTATCTATTCAAAACTGTGACATTAATCGTAAAACAACGACAAAAATTAGATAAATATATCTCTGAGTATATTTGTATAGCATCCAAACTACAATTCTCTATTTAATCCATAAGGACATGTTGAGGACTTTAAGCTAATATCTATTTTGACGCAATCCGTATTTTAAAATAAAAACCTATTTCTTAAATAATGTGGGATATCTGAACGTCTGTAATACGTTTTAATACTTTAGTAGGTGAATACCCTAATTTAAATAAAATAAAATATATTTCTTCACTTAGAATTTTATCACGCTTACCCAAACGTGAAGATGTTCTTGATTTGAACCAATCTTGAGCATTAAAACATAAAAAAAAGAGAGAAAATTGCTTCTACTCCGTAAACTGACTAGTCAGTAAAAACATTATATCTGGTGTAGCTCTTTAATTCTCTTCTGCCTAACTACACCACCTTTGTATTAAGCTAAGATATGTTTAGCTATTAAATAAGTCAACACTTAGTATATTTATTTAAGCTTGCGCATATATAAGATGGAAGTTGAATATTCAATCAGAGATAAAAGAACTGTAGCTACAGTCTAGCTGCAGTTAAGTCTAGTCATAAGTTAAGTATAATATAATATAACTACAAATGCTATTAAAATGCTAAAACATTCAATTTTTTGTTTGTTATGTTATGGCTAAGAGTTATCTGAGATTGATAAGATGGTCTGTAAATTCAAACAAATCATTTTTAATCAGTTCGTTATTAACCTTTTACTATTTTAACAGAGATATTATTTTTTAATTGAAGGAGAGCTGAAAAACTATATTTAACATCCACTCAATCTGATATCATGATTAAGAATGCCAACCAAGAGTTTAAACAAAAGATGACAGAAAATAATACGTACAGTCACCAGCTCACAGACTAGAGCACCACCCAGCCTTATTAACCTCGCATGTGGAATGTGGAAAGAATGATAACCAAAAGTACAAATAGATAAGGATACAATCAGGAATATGTAGGGTCACCAGCCCATCAACTGCAACGCCAAGGTATGTCCATGATACCTAAACCACTTCGTGTGTGCGTTTCAGAGGCCTTCTTAAAAGAGGTGCAGAATCCTTGGGAACGCAGTGGCAAGTTTGAAGGAGACATCGTCCTTGACGCCGGTCAGAGAAATGGACTGATCAACCCAACCTTACATTGGCACAAGGTCAACGGATTTGTGGACCTACCCTATGAGATTGTTTCTAATCAATTCAGTGAGTATCTCTAATGTAATCAATCATTCAATAAGCTAATATGATACTAAGGATTATGTAGATAATATCATAGGCATAACGAATAGAAACAGATGGTGGGTAAATGGGGTAAGCTATTTCAAATGAAACTTAAAAATTAACTTAACAAATGACTAAGGGCGTAATGTTAACAATGTCAACAAATAAACGTGTAGTGACCATTCAACGTGACATTGGAAACTTTCTCCCCTGTGGGCGAGAGGTTTAATAAAACTGTATAAACAATTTCAGCTGTAGACCAAATAGCAGCAATCCATCGCGGAATCGAAGAATTTCACCAGAGGACTTGTATTCGACTGAGACCCAGGACAGCTTCTGACAGAGATTATGTCAGAGTTCAGGGACTCAACAGCGGGTGCTGGTCTATGGTCGGCCGCAGAGGAAGAGTGAGTATCTTCTGTTTGAGGGATGTAGCTCATTCACGCCACTATTATTACTATTATAAACAGGACCATAACGTACTGAAGGTTGTTAGAGATGTGGGCTTGCTCTAACAATTCTAGGAGAATCTACAACTATTTATGTCCAGATTTCGCTTTTAGAATTCAAGTGAATATTTAATATAAATTATACTATATATAAGTTAATCATAGTCAATAGGTATTGTTTCTAGACTTGACAGAATACCTACTATTTTCTAAATAATTTTAGCTTTCACTTTCTGGACCATTGGAAATCACATTACTTACAAACAATCTTAGCTATAGAACAGACACAATACTTAGTCTGCCTTTCATCAATTCTTCACTATGAACGTGGAAAATCTTATTTCCAGAATTATAAATTTTTCACCCATTTGAAAACTTATAGCATTTAAGGATAAGAAAATAAATTTTAAACACATAAATTAATATTAATGGAGATGAACCAAATTAATCTCGCAGTGCTATACATGATGACTCAAATATTTTTAGAAAATAATAAATATTTACTAAAGCTTGAACTTCAATAATTTTAAAAGCTATGCTTTTTACTTGTAATTGAACCAAAATATAATGTTATGAAACATTTAAATTCATATTTCTAGTTTTTTTAGGAGAGTGATATGATTAATATTGTTTGTAAATATTTTTTTATTATTGCTTACCTAAAAATGTTCTAAAATAATGGTATTGTAAATACTATTTACATTTGACACATCCAACGGAATATAAAAGATGGTTAAAAAGAGTTATTTGGCAAAACAATACAAATAATTTGTGTAATTTATTACCTGTGTTCTAATCAATCATTGTTTACTTTCACCAAGGTGATAGAATTTGGGCCAAAAAAATAAATTTTCATAGCCTTTTCATATATTTAAAGGAAAAACTTTCTATAAAAAGAGTAAATGCCCTAAATACGGTTTTCTATGACTTCATATTGAAAAAATAATATAACATTTACAAAATAAGTGTTTGGAATTAAGTACTATACATTTACATGTATTTTTTAAAGGTTTTAAAGGCAGAGTGTTATCGGATTAACATAAAATATAAAAATAAAGTGGCTATTTAAAAAAATTCTCTAGCACGAACATCTAGTGAAGTTATGTAAAATACCACAATAAGAATTATCAAGTGGAAAAATAACTTTCTGTGAACATTTTTTGTCCCGACGGTTGGGCTGACAAGTTGGTGTGTCTTCAGGGCCCTTAATATTCTTTAATGTTTATGTTGTTAATAAAAATACATTGCTTTTATTTCTTTGTGTATAAAGTTGTTTTGAGGCAGCCCGTATATTCTAAGATAAAATAATGGCTTGGTATTGTTCTGTTTCCAGGTACAAGACCTGAACCTCCAGCCTGGGGTTCCAGGCTCAGGTTGTTTCCGCCATGGAACAATCGTCCACGAGTTTTTGCACGCCTTGGGCTTTTACCACGAACAAAGCTCCAGTGACAGAGACGATTATGTCACCATTGTTTGGGCTAACATCCAAGCCGGTGAGTTGCAGCTGATTTTTTTCTTTAGAACCACATCTTAATACCCGTTTGGTAAATACGCCTATGTACTAAATACGCTAATTGGTTAATGATGAGTAATGTTCCATTTTAGAGGAGGTGTACTCACGCTTGTGTGGAGAGAAAATAAAATAAAACACAGCAAAGTACGTACATAACAGCGCAACCTCGTAGTCCCAATATAGAGCAGGGACAATACAGCGCAAGTGTTTCGTGACCTTGTAGCGAGTGACCTCTCTCCTCGCCAGAACAGCACTAGGGGGTCTGTGTTTAACTGGGTAACGATTGTACATATCGCACAATCAGCCTTAACTTTAAAGTTACTGGCATGGAGTTTTTAGTTTAGTTTAGTTTAGGTTAGGTTAGGTCATGTGAAATTAGAGGAAAGTCATATTTCAAACATTCTGAACCATACTTTTCTACCGGGTATACAAGGTAGGTTTTGAAGGATATTATTATTAAATATTTCAAATCTAATCCTCTTCTTTGGATTCTGCCAATATAATTATTATAGCCTCGTATTTTTACTTGGCCTAATTGTGTAGATGTCAACTTTACATGATTGACACGCTACAATTCTCAAGGACGATGTTGGACATTTTATTTATTTTCCCAAGCTATCTAACCCACTACCTAGAATGTATCTCGGGGACTAATTCTACAATATACAATCTAAAAAAAAAAGGACGAAGTTGGACAGCTGTTGAATCCCATAACCTACGTATTCCTGCCAAATAAAAGAAAGGAAACATATACTCGACTTTTTATGGCAGTTAAGGATTGCACTCTTTTGTACCCACATTTGCTTGCGCTATTATGTACCCACGATCTTCGGTAGCACATTCGATTAAAACCCCAATCTCTCCGTCATCAGCAGTAAAATCTATTAAGAGAGTGACACCTTAGATAATGCGGCCACCAAAGTGGGTTGACGCCAATTAATCGTATTCATAACAATTGATTAAAAATATCAATAAATAAATTTCGGTTTATTAATATGATTTTTTTTAAATTTCAATACCTGTTCAGTTTATAAACCACTATTTTTTTATTTTACGCATACCACAGCTTACTACTTGTCCAGGATACTCGCATTTTTAGATCGATGGTGTAAGGATAGGAAGGTAAGGTTCAGAGAGTGGAAAACTATGTTGGAAATATCTCCTCTCAGAGAAAATCCTACCAGGTTTAGAAACCCAACCCTCCTTTTACCACGAGCTCAGTGTATAGCGAGAGTGGCGTCTCAGACTACCCAAACACTGATTCAATCCGCTTATCCTATCAGGGATTCTATTTTAGGATCATACAGGAATAAACTTATATAACGGCCTCAAAAATTACTAAACTACCTTCACGTCAATCTGTGCGCTGATGGATTACTTTTGAGAGGGGGAGGACAAGTTTGGGTGGGGTGAGATAAATATAGGGATATTTAGTCATTATTGTCTACTAGTTAAATGGTCTAAAAGTTTTGTAATATAGTTATTTGACTATGACTATCTATGGATTAGCAAATCCATAATACTTGTATTAATATTTATTTATTTTACATAACGTGTTCTCTTTGAGCCAACTGCTTGTATCAACACAGCTTAAAGAATTCATACCACTATAATATAAACAATATCTAGTCCTACGGCCAGTAAGACATCGTATGAAAGTAGGAAACTATAATTTCAGCAGTGTACAATATTTTGGAGGTGCCGGGAATAGAAATCTAGACACCTCGATCCATTTATAAACAATATATTTTAATCCATTCGTTATTGAAAGATTTATCAAAGGGGTATGATTATATAATATAGTTCTAGGATGACTGTACCCGCTTTAGCATGAAGATTTAATGGGAAGACTTTTGATATAAATCACGTGAGGTATTAAAACCCCATACACTCATCCGGGCCTAGATAAAAACCTCGAGCTTCCCCATCGCAATCAATCCAGTATGTTGTGAGCTTGGTGAGTTGGAGTACAAGACCAACAATGTGGTTCCTCAGATCGGTAGACACACGCGCTATTGACTCAGCTAAGGCGTCGTAGTGCTATAATTTGATAGCTTCAGTCCAGGTATACTCTAGTTGATATAATACGCCGATGTTGAATGCTATTTGTGTCATATATGCATGGGGGTTCCAATCATTACATGTAGTTATTCTTTGAATAAAGGTATAAGATTTAATTAACCTTCATTGACTTATCACTCTGTCCTATAATTTAATCTAAATACTTATGGTTAAGCTCAAAAATCTTTTTGTGCTAAGCCAGATATTTCTTAGAGGTAAATTATATCAATATTTTAACAATAAATAATCAATTTTTTAATAGTAAGCCATCAATAATTTTACAGAAAAGCTTTACATCTTCTTATTGTTAAGTAGACAATATTTTTAGTGATAACATACATTATTTTATTGGCAAATTATATGTCGGAACAATAATCCTTTTTAGTAATATTTTGAAACTATATTTTATTTGGCTCCGATACTTTTTTAAGCACTACGTCTTCCTACACATTCAGGCTATACGCTTATGTACTAATTACGCTAATGGGTTAGGAATGGGGAATCTAACGGAAACATACCCTCATTTACGTGAAGAGAGAAAGAGTGGGAAACCGTTGAGGAAAAACAGCCTCAATACGCCCAACTGTTATCGACCATCATTGATGATCTAGTTTACTGCAGGAGGCAGGTGGCTGTGCTATTCCATATGTAACAAATCCGGGTAGAGAGCAATAAGGGATGTTCTCTTTTCTACCCCACAAAAAAAATAATTAAACGTAATCATAAGCAATAATACAATATAGAGTTAATAAAGACATATAATAATAATAATAATAATAATAGTGTCTAATAATTTACCTTATTATAGTGTTGACTTTCAGTCACAAGACCTATAACAGGCTAGAATAAAAAACAAGATTACACCATAAAGAATAAAATAAATTTAAAAAATCATAACTAAACAAACAATGTAAATAAAAAATTGAGTGACGTTGAAAGATACATTTTGTTGGTAATATTTAAAGAGGGATAAACCGATGGCTTAGTTTATTTCTTTTTCCTGTGGGTGGTCACTAAGGTGACGAAACAGAGTTGCCAGCCTAACCGACAGGAGGGAGAGCCAAAGAAGCTTCTTTTACCTTCTTCAAAGTTTGAATTTGTCACTTTCACATTGGAGCTAATTCAAACAAGGTGAAGAAGGGGAGGGATATATTAAGTAGAATTGGGACAAGTTAAAGGGGCAATTTTGTTTAAGATCATTTTGACATCAACCTTTCATTTCGTAATTTTAGCAAGTGTATAATTATAAACTATAAATATTGACTCGATGATTTCAAATAATCACATTTCATGAGTTAAAAGGGGTCAAACTTGCTATTTTCTGATTTTGGCATACCTGCCATTGTTAAGGCAAGGTAATGAATGTATGGGTGTGAAATTTTGTATAAATAGACATTCGTATGCGTTGTACTGAATTAAATATTATAGTATTAATATGATTTATATCAATAATAATATTTATTTTAGTAGTAACACTAATATTAATACTAATACTATAAATATCTCGATGAAATATTAATAAGATGTATTTGTTTTCACAATTTTCGTTTTAAAATTAATAATATTAATATTAGTAATAATATTAAAGTTATTAAAATATTAATATTATTAATACTAATATTAATTAAATATTAATATTATTAATACATAATATTAATTAAATATTAAATATATTAATACTATACATCTTTTATTTCGTTGACTTCATATAAATGTCTATCGATACTAAATTTCAGCATTATATATATGTGTGTGTTTTTAGCATCACGCCTTACTACCTATTCAGGTTATATGTTTATGTACTAATTCAACTAATTTTTAAGGGATTATGAAGGCCTAATTTAGAGGAAATGCACCAAAATTTGCGTGGAAGGAGGGTGGAAATTAATTAGGTAAAACCACCTTCAGTGTACCCAACCAGGATCAAATGCCGATATCCCCGTTTTTGGCAGATTAGTCCAACACGATATTAGTGCGTTAGACCACTTGGTCACCAAAGTGGGTAGCATCATATGTTAAATACTTAGCCTTGACAATTGTAGGCAAAAGCATAAAGTAGTAAGTCTGCCCCCTTATAGCTCGTGAATTGAAAATGATTTTAAATCATTCAATTACTAATCATTGCTAAAATTTAAATAAAATTTTGATGGTCAAATTACCTTAAAATGTAACCGAACTTTGGTGAACATTTTTGACACTTGGTTTTAAGATGTAGTACATGCCGCAC
Organism: Timema douglasi; assembly: GCA_901482245.1. Taxonomy (NCBI): domain Eukaryota; kingdom Metazoa; phylum Arthropoda; class Insecta; order Phasmatodea; family Timematidae; genus Timema; species Timema douglasi. The sequence goes on from CABEEJ010004918.1 coordinate 26,618, forward strand.
CGTCCGAAATTTAATATCAAATTGGTTTTCCAAGTTTAGTGAAAGTCAGTTCACCTTATAATATAATCTAGGTATTCTGTAAAAGTATAAATTAATTTGTGAAATCAACAATGCAATATTTTACAATATATTAAATATCAATGGTAAACCAAAGTAATAAAAGTTCAATTAATTTATTCACCCAATACGATTTCAATGTGTTATGGCTAAGTATAGTATTTAAAAATGACTGCAACGAAGTATCGTAATAATAAATCAATAAACATTGAGACTATTTATATTAGACCAATCTAAAAGAAAATATTTGACAGCAGATCATAATATTAAAATAGTTAATAGTAGTGGAGTTCCTTATATAGCTCTCTGAGTTTGCTCTTATTTTATGATATAAGTCAAATTAGCATATCTTGAGTCTTCGCTACGTATATAACAGTCAAGAGGGCTGTGCTTATAGGAGCTACTGATATTAGATAAATTGTGATATACAGATGACTGGGAGGTCACCATATGTCTACATTTTTAAGATAAAATTTACAATATATATTGTTATTAAAAATATTAATAACAAAAATAATATTACAGTAAAATTGGTTTGGAAAGAGAGTCATAAAATATATCAAATTAGCATATGTCATAATCATAACAAGCATTTTTACGAAATAATTTATCATAAATTAAAGTTGTAAGTTTTACAATCCGAAAGAGTCAGTTAACTTAATGAAACTGTGCCTTTCACTTAATAACCTAATACCAAACAGTAAGAAAGAATATTGACGCAACTCTAACACATTAAACACAACCGACACCTTTAAATTCTAGAAGAGAATTAAAAACCGTCTCGATACCAGTGATTAGTACGAAGATTTCCAAAGAAAAGCGAAACCCTCCCTCCACCCACTCCTTTCCTCACTGGTCACATCAAGTGGCATTTTGTGTACCCACGCCCTGCAGCCATGACGTAAATTATTATCATTTATACTGTCCAGAGAAACCGAAATTACACCAAAATTTGAATATACAAACATACTTTAGAATATATCATTTATGTATAGATATTAATAAAATCCGAACCAATTAAAAATCATATTCGATTTAATAGAACAAGGAATACTTTAATTTGGCTAGTTTTATGTTTCAAAAGATACAGTTTGCTAAACGTTCTTTTTAGAGTAAACCCTTAAAATAAGTTGTTTTTAAAGACGTTCTCTAGTAGAGTAAGCTATTTTTTATAGTTAAAACCATCGATTTAATTAAGACTCTCACTATATTATTATTATTAGCTCTGCGTCTTACTACCCGTTCGGGTTATATGCACTTTCACTAATGTGTAATGGTAGGGTGATGGTGAGATGAAGTGAAGGACCTACAGTTTAACGTGGAATCCGAACCACGGTGGAGGCCTGGCATTCCCCACATTCACAAGTTGTGATTAATACACGTCTTGTCAAAGGTGAAGGAAGGATTTGGTAATAAGATAAATCTGTGCCGGGACCAAGGATTAAACCCCGGAGCGCAGCACAGAGATCCAACACCTTACACCTAGACCACCAGGTCATCAATACTTTCACTATAACATTTCATTATATATGGTTTTGGTTTAGTTGTGAATTATCGTGTATCCCGAATAGGTAATATAACATGGCGAAAAAAAATAGAAAAAAAGATTTTGCATTGTACAGCTTGTATTATTTACTAGCAGATTTAAATCATTACATTTCATTATAAATTGTATATTATCTTATGTAATGTAGGCTATATAAGCTATGCCTTATTTACTGTTACCTACGTGCTATGCGTGAATATAAACCTAGCTTTATATATGTAAATAAAAGCTCAAATGAAATAAAATTGTGATACATTACCTGTGTATTTAATATTTACCAAATGAAAACACTTTTTGGATATTAATGGGAAAAATACGAAAAAATTAGCCAAACTATAAAAACCATTAACATGTTACTTATGAGGATTTTTTTTAGTTCAACAAAGAAATACTATATATGTACTAATGTGAATACGAATCAACCAACCTTACAAAATATTTTTTCCCTTTATATTTTAGATAATAACTACTCTTTGGATTTTTAGTTAATTTAGCGATCAAGTTAAACAGAAAACTAATAAATTATACATTAATTAGGAGAATATAAACTAAATAAAGTTAATTTTAAGTAAAACTGTTATGTAAAATAATTTAATTTAAAAAATACTTATCCAACAAACGTTTTTTCAACCCTGCTTCGCTCACTGATGAGATAGCGTGGTGCTAAATATCCTATTTCTAGAAAAATAAGGTGTACAACAGAAGAAGTCCTATCTCCATCATATCCGTAATTTTTATTGTTTACTGGCAACAAACAAAGAGACAGATATAAATAATATCGAACAATATTTTGTTATTCTTATTCTTTATACCGCCCAAAATATAGAAGCTCCATAAAAATTCAAAAGTACAAACAGAACTTGGTGTATTGTTATATGGATAGAAGGTAAGCATACTATGGTATCATTGATCATTCTATAAGTAAAGATAATAATAATTACGGTGACTTGTCCAGGCACGGAGAACAACTTCGCCAAGCACAGCGCCTCCACTGTAACAAACTACGGCATCGGTTATGACTACGACAGCGTCCTCCACTACGGACCTTTCGCCTTCTCCATCAACGGAGAGATGACCATCGTCCCCCATGTGAGTCCCTATTTGTGTGTCTTCGTCCATTTTCTACAGGTTCTGGTCACAAAAATTTACCGGGTTAATGTCCGACTCAGACTGAAAAGCAAACCCCAATTAAAATTAATACCACCTTTACCCAAAGCATTATAAATTAAATATCCGTTATAGATAAATTACAGGCTATATCACCCCCTACTTTATCCTCGAACATTCCCGATAAATTCCACTTCTTATGAAAATTAAAATTAACACTATACTTTCTCAATAAACTCCCAAACAATTCCTTAGCCTAGAAAAAATTAATTAATACTGCATTCCTTACGCTTCTAAATCCCAATCCTCCCCTTACCTCTCAGCAAAAATCCACCCTCTTACACAAATTAAACTTAATTCAATGTGCCTTCTCCCTCTCAGAGAGCTTCTCCAATACGAAAAATTAATATGTAAGAGATTTAAAAGCCACATTTTCTTGGACGAGTTTATCCTTTCATTTTTGATATATATATATATAAAATATGACTCAAAACTTGTTTTGAAACAGAATGTAAGCCAACTTTTGGAGACGTCTCAAAATAAAAAAAAACGACCACAGGTTACCTGGGACTAGAATAGAAAATAGCATTGTGGGCATCTAACAGTCAATATTCATATTTTAAATTTATGTTTGTGTTGCTTTGACCGGAAACTAAAGAGAATTTATATATATATATATATAAAAAAATTCTATTCTAAATATTCTAGTCCCAGGTGACCTGTGGTCATTTTTTTTATTTTGAGACGTCTCCAAAAGGTGTCTTCCATCCTGTTTCAAAGCAAGTTTTGAGTCATATTTTGAAAATCCTCTTATATTAGCATGTTCTATTGTGTTATCAGAAATTGATACAAAATTGAACTTTAATATTGTAAAACTTCTTTAGACCGAGATCCAGTAGTCGGAAATTTCAGATAATCCAAACACAATTTTGGTAAAACAGGGAGAGTGATGGTGAAGTTAACTAAATAAAATTAAGTATAATTTATTGGATAAAAAACTCAAAGCTAAAACAGAATTGTAATAAACAGTGATAACAGATGCTTAATATTTACATGTTGTAGTCAATAAAATGTGTTTTACTAAAACTATAAATAATTACAATACTATATTAATATATTCTGTTAATTTAAAGGTACAATATATATTACGTCTTATACATTATTATAAATAATGTATTTTTTTTAAACGCAGTAAAATGTAATTTAACTTTTGCGAAAATGCTCTGTCTTCTATAAGACCCTCACATACTCTCCCGTTTCGCAAGGTTTTACTGTACGTTTATGTGACAATCACATTCAAACAAATATTTTATAGAAAATCTTAGCACCATTATTACTAACAGCTTAATATAGGAGATGAGAATGTGCAAGGATGATCTAGAATAATTTCATGTACACTAGCATGCAGAGAGGAGGGGTACACGAGTGTAATAAATATATATGTTTAAAAAATCTCTTATCCAGCCTGTCGAGGCTCGAATATCAACTTCCTTGACACCAGAAATATTGTTTGCGAACGTTTGGTTATGAAGTGTAAGGCGTCAAGATCTCAATTGAAGGGGTTACTGGGTGATGTCAAAGTTATAATTATGGTTTTTACATCCCTCCTCCAGGCTAATATATGTCTATTTTATCTAAACTATCCTACCACAAGTCATTGATAGCCTTTATGTTGAACGTATTGTCACTTTTTAAATACTGAGCATAACGCCTTTGTCGCCTTAGCCCACAGTATTGGTATTTTCTCTTAACATAATAAAGTAATTGGTATTTTAAGGACCCCACTGCTGTTCTGGGCCAGCGAGTGGCGATGAGTGAGAAGGATGTCCTCAAGCTAAACACGATGTACCAGTGCAACCCGTGGCTCGCCCAAGATCGTGACCAAGACAAGTGAGGATCAAATAGCGGAATAATATGATCAATAGTGGCAGCTCAGAAGAGAATAAAATATTAATTAGAAGAACACAACAATTCATTACATTTTACAAAACAGTCAATCTAAAATAAATATCTCACTTTATAATAAACATATATGATGTTCTGTTTCTCATAAAATAAACAAACATTATTTTTATCTATGTCACTAGTTCATATATTGTTTACATAACATTATTTTCGAAAATTGTATGGTCTTGGATAGCTCCAAAAAAATAAAAGTATTAAAACAATAATGTTTTCATAATTCTACTATATATTTCCTTATTCTGAAATTTGAAAAATAACACCTGAACACGGGAATCAAACCCGTTACCTTTGGCTTAGCACGCCAATGCTCTAACCATTGAACTACCCAAGAATCGTTCCGTGCCCAGGATCATTCTTCACTCATATTTTAAGGCAAAGTCTATGATGGACGTGTGGAAATCGTCGGTTACCAATGTGTGATTTATTAAGATTACGAACGATCATATACGCAGCCACCTTCAACTCAGTAGTTGGCTTATTATCATTATAATTATTAGCACCGCGTCTTACTACCCATTGGGGTTGTACGCACTTACGCTAATGTGTAATGATAGGGTGATTGTGAGATGAAATGGAGAACCTACAGTTTAGCGTGGATTCCGAACCACGGTGGAGGCCTGAAATTTCCCACATTCACAAGATGTCTTGTCAGAGGTGAAGGAAGGGTTTGGCAATCAGATAAATCTGTGCCGGGACAGAGGATTGAACCCCAGACCTCCAGCACAGAAGACCGACACCTTACACTTAGACCGCCAGGTCACCCAGTTGGATTATTACTGTCACTTGTACAATTATTATAATTGTAAGGGATCGCATATTTAAGAATCAAATAGCCAAAGTTATTATATTAGTTTAGTGAGGAATTAACTCGCATCTATATTTCGTATTCACAAATATAAGCCATAGGTCCCGGGTTAGGTTCCCGTGTTCAGGTGTCATTTGTCAATTTTCAGAATATTATATTTAGATGCGAGTAAATACTCACTAAAATGAATATAAAAGATTTGGCTATTTGAGTTTTATATATAAATACTTCCAGTATATAAGTTTACAAAAAGTACTAATTAGTTTTTAGAACTTTTTTAAATCTGTGGTTTGGTGCTAAAAGGGCCAATGTCAAAAAACGTAATTTTTCAGGAAAGGCTTTCAAAGATTTTGCTATTTCTTCTAGTGATAATATCTTCTACAATTATGTCTCAATGAAATTAAAACTTTTGTGGCTTAACATTCATCAAGCATACATCTAGAAAATATAAATTTTAGTTTCAAGGTTATTAAGGACTTAGAGTTAGACATGACATTGGCCCTTGTTGCATAAAAGAATATAAATCAATACATTAATAGTTATTAATCAAACATGACATTGGGCCAGTAAATTACTACTTTATTATTTCATATTTTCTTGAAATTTAAAGGAAAAAAAATATTTAAACTAGGGCTATGGTTAATTTGAGTCTTGTATTCAAATAATAATTAAAACATAAAGAAGAAAACATTGATAATTTATTTATAATAATATTAAACAAATCAATTATCAAATTCAACTATCTAAAGATCTTAATTTCTATTTTCAAAAAAACATATTTTTGCTATTTAACTTCTTCATTAGTAAATAATAATTTTTAAATGTAATTATTTAAATATTACTTTTATGTTAGAACCTGAGAAATATAAATTTAATAATAATCATCATTAGCTATTCTTATTAATTGATGTAAAAAATCTAACACCAAATTCTAATTTAAAATTTTCTCACTCAACATTTTCAACCATTCCTAAATCTTCATTTAATTCATCTTCTTCATCTGGTAAATAATCCTCTTTGTTAGCCATTCCAATAATTGACTCATAGAAGGGCCTACTTGTGGGATGTACGAACTTGAGTAGTGAAATCAAATCTTTGACCTTCTTTTCTGCTAACGCTATAGATGTTTCGTGAAGAGGAATCAATTATGTTTGTGGATCATCGTCGGATGAATATCTTGATCTGGTTTTTATCTCCTTTCGAGATAAATCTAAAGTATTAAATGCTTCATCGGATTTAAATGATTGTTTGTAAAATATTTTACCAGGGCTATCGCTGCGATACTGCATCCATTTCATGGTTTGCCATCCAACCGACTCTCCTTCCTCATTAGTTTTTCGATGCACATAAAGATTAGTCAAGAGGTTTTGAAAGTTGAAGAATTGATCCTGTTGTAATTCAACAACCAAAATAGGGGATTTTCTAGGCACAAGTCTAATTAAATTTGCCCAGTCTTTCGGCAAATCAATCTTGGCTGTCGTTCTCTTTTTTACCTTTTCGATTGATGCATGGATAGTATCAGCCTCCATGTGAGTATGGCCGGGTTCAAGAAATTTATGGTTGATTTCAATGATATTATTTCTTCCTTCCTTTCTCAAATCACACAGTAAATTTAGCAGCATTACTGAAACGTAAATGTTGCGATTTTGTCCAGGGCAACAATCACTGTACATATTGACTCTCTCAATATTTGGAGGAAGTGACTTGAGATAGTGACTAAGGCACGATGCTATTTCCTGTCCACCTCGACCAGCCACAGTTTCGTCCCATAAATAACAAATTGGTGTTCCTTTATTTCCTCTTGTCTCAAAAATAGTTAAATTCAGTGTCCATAGCTGCCTCTTGTAAAAGGCTATACCACTTTCAAGAAATGGTGTGGGAAGGCACTTCTGCAAATCAAAAGATATTGTCACAATATTTTCATTATTTGTGCTTCTTGTTTTGTCTAATCTCTTTTGATCATACGATGCTTCATCTAACACCAAATGCTGGTTCTTTTCCTCTGTAGCTTTCATCTTTTCTGTCTCGTCCATTGTTGATCCAATTCTCATTTCCAGTATGTCACATTTTCCACAAGTGTAATTTTTGGGCTTGTAAAAAGATATATTAAAATTTTCAACAAATATCTTTCTATATGTAGGTTCAGATACTTGCTTTATGTTTTTATCTTGACAGTTGACTTTGTAGAGTCGATACATTTTAGATATTGATAAATCACTATTTAAATAGAGTTTATCAGTGTGAGAGCGGGAGTAATGGCTCTTGTAAGCTGGAAACATTGAGATGTGATCCATAACATTCTGTTTTTCTTCATCTGAAACACATGGATGGTTACCATGACGGCCCCTTTTGTCATCTGGACACATTCCACTACCTGAAGTTCGCTTCTTCTCTACAATCGTCCTAACTTTCTTCAGGGTTAGTGATAAGTATTTTGGTACATGGTCTGACACACTTCTGTCTTTCCCGATTTTGTTTCAAAAAGATAACTTCTAGAAAATTTACGCCTACTCTCTTCATTAGTAGTCCTGAGGCGTTGACTCTTTTTCACAGATTCTTGAACTGAGCTTGCTATAAACTGATTTGGACTCTCAGCACTAAGCTTATAAAATGTCATGAAAATAACCTCTCGCTCATCATTTGTAATTTTTTGAGAACATAAACGCCTACATGTACACGGAGGTTTCAATTGTTTGGGTGGTTTTATTATACCAGTAGTAGACTTATATTTTTGGCCACTTGTTTTTAGACTTTTTCGAATATTCCGGGACCACAAGCTAGGGTTCCTTTTGCGTTTCCTCGAAGATTCCTTTTCCTCTCTTTTCTTTCTTCCTCTTTTCACCTTTTTTGACATTGCGTTCACCTCTTCATTTTGAGACGTGTTTGGATTAGCATTTTCTAATCCATGTTTAATTGGTTGATTTGGTAAAGCTTTAATTTTCTTCATGCTGAAATATCGTCTGCGTGATGGGTTTCCATGTTCTTGGGACTCTTCGTCAGTACTTGAAGAACTTTCAACTATTGATGGTGGTACAAAATCCTCTGATGATTCTGACAAACCGCAGTTAGAATCTTCAGAACTTTTTCCTAGATCACCACTTATCATTGAAATCTTATTTCTCAGCTTCATGTATTGTGGAGCTTCTTGTGCATTCTCTTGTGAACAATCATTCACGTTATATTCCACACAATTAGCCATTTGTTGTGTATTTTGTTTGTGAGATGTTTCAGCTTGATCATCGACGTGTTGATGATATTCTTTATTAATAAAAGATGAATCTAAGTTAACTGAACTTTCGGTTCTGCTCAACAATTTAACACAGTACTTTATATAGTTGTCACAATATCATTAAGTAAAATAATATTCTAAAAAAGAGGCAAACTGGCAATCAGCTGTTTTTAAAACAAGTACTGACAACCAATGCCCTATTAATTTCCCTAGATTTTAGTTGTTAGAATGGCCAAACTTGACATTAGCCTTTCTTGGCTTAGGTATATGTATTTCCACTTGGCCAATGTCTACTTAGGCCATTCTAACAATTCATTGATCAACTAAAATCAGATAAATTCAATATGGCATTGGTCTATCTTATTCAAATAAGTAAAAAAAAAATATACCATATACATTGGCCCTTCTAGCATATGAAAATATAGAGTTTTTAATGTATTATGATCAAATAAAATGAAAATAGAAAAAATTTGACATTGACCCTTTTAGCTCCAAGCCACAGAAATATATTAAGTATTATTATTACTAAGTATTATCTAAATATATTTTTAATTAAGTATTGTATGATATTAAGAAGAAATAATCTAAATAAACCATCATGATAATAAACCTAAGAAATGACAGTTACAACGTGTCGTACAGAACGAAGACAAATAACTATGTTTTCTTAGCATTTAAATAGATAAGGATTTATATTTTATAGTATTTAAGTGAAATACAGATTATCTCCCTTATTAATAAACACGTATAGCGAGTATAATTTGTTTTACTAAGAAGTATAAAGGAGGACGAGGGGGAAAATTACACATACTTATATCAAAAGCATAGCTCCAAATATTACATTCTTTACCTAAATAACATTAAAAAAATTAAGTTGACCTTTTATCGGTCCAAACAAAATAATCGATCCAAATATTTTTGATTTAAAAATATAATAACTAAGTCCTAGTTAGCCATGGCTAACCACATGAACTAAAATATAGCAATTAAAAATATACGATGGGACATTTAAGGGTGGGGAAGAAGGTGGGGGCGGGAAGGGGGTAGGGAAACCTTTTATGTACCAAGCTTAAGAATAGGAAGATAATATTATAATTAACAGAGCTACAATAACAGGTTTTTATTGATAGCTTATGTATGATATAATATCATATTTTAGTTATAAATCAACGAACCGTTCATAATCATTCTTAAATAATAATTTAGCTATTTTATTCTAATGCAATCTAATTTTCTAAAATGCATTTGATAAACGTATGCTGCATAAGCATATATTTTATAAACAAATTTAATGGTGTTACCAACTAGGTGCATTTGTAATGGGTGAGTTGGGTGGGTTGCATCTCCAATTACAAGGCCTTGGAGTTTATCCCCTCTCAGATCTGAGGAACCGAGCGTCTCCTCTCTTCACTGTAAAGGCATGTAAATGAAATGATTAGTAAACCCTTCTAGGATGATTGTTTACCTTGTTACACACGCAACCCTTAGTCCTGAACAGGATCAAGGATGAACGCTGTACGTGTTCCCTGACTTTCAATAAAACAACAATCTCACTCTACCTCAACATCTCAAGATGTCTAACCGCTCCATACACACCGAGGGCTCTAAACAAGAGAAATAAGGAATCAGCTATCAGAAATAGCTCTACACGAGTAGTCCCCTCAGTTTTAAGCCATAATGGTGGTCAAATACACTTGTATTAATGATGATAGAACCATTCTGCAATCAAAAAATGTTCCAGGGACATCAACTGCCACTGGGAATAACGTAGAGCAATAGGACACTAATTTATATGTGATAAGATGGTTCAAAATATACATACAGGCTCTTAAGTACACCAAACTGCGATTATTTTGATTAAAATGTGTGCATCATCTTGTGCAAATAATTAAGTTGAGTTCCCTGCAAGAATATAATTCATATATATATATATATATATATATACACGCACTGCTTCTCAGAAACATGAACCAATACCCTGAGTGAATAAGCTACTTATAATAAAATAGAATAGTTACATAACTTGATTAATTTAACTAAAACAACGGCATGGTGCCTGTCAGTTAACAGAACAAAATTTAAATCCTATTTAAATATGATTGAGCAGACGTTAAGCTATCAAAACATTCTCTGAAGGAAATTAATATCTTCTATACGGATTATTTTCGCCTCGTCAGCGGGATCATCGATGCTATCCTCATAGATACCAGTTTAGCAGCCTGACTTCTTCGGTCGTTGATTGAATAGTAAGTATACGTTTTGTGGGCTGAAGATTAAAAATTTAAGAGTGTTTACATTATATAAATACGAACTTAAGGTAGTATTATCAATAGTTTACTTAAAAATGATTTAAAATGAGAGCTTCTAAAATACCAATTTGGCTTCAATTATTAAGAATGTGAACTGGATGAAATCAGGACATTTTATGACGTTACACAAATCGTTTTGGTATGTGTTCATTCGCATGTGCTAACAAAATAAATACTTTTATTTTGAAACTAATATTTAGAATTGCTATACTTCTAAGTTATAAAGAAACATTTATTTTTTTGGACAATATAGACAAGCGTGATTATAATATGTTTTAATCTATTATTTACTGACCTTGTCACAACCGTGAAACAAAAACATGATAGTTTCATTAAGATATTTTTATTTTTAAGAAATAGCCATTTGTAGCGTAATTCTTAGGGAGGTATTTTTGAAAGTGTTTATTAAGACTTTGAATTGGTAATATAGAATCACAATGAGAATAATTAATTTCCGCAAAGGTTAGTAAACAACAGTGACTTTCAACCAATGTTTAGAATACAAGTCTTCTTCTAGTCGTCATTCACCATCATTCCGTCGCTGGATGGACTCTATGCTCACATTGCCTAAAGTTTAACTCTCGTACTAGACTAGAAAATTTCCCATGAGAAGGAAATTGGAGTTCAAATACTGGTCGGGTGTACTGAGGGAGTTTTTCCTTAAATGGTTTCCCACACCTCTCTCTAAAATTCTACCTTCTTTATTCATTTTCTCTTTGCGTAATTTATGTACGATTATAGCATTAAAGGTCACCAAGAAGAGGGGGCTCAAAATCCAACTATATGAATATGTACAGACACAACCAATTTAATTTGATAAGTAGTGTTTGTTGAAAATTTGATTAACTCAAAATAATGAAGGTTAACATCCGTCTTTGCAGCAGATGAGAGTATAGATCTTCTAAAGCAGGCGTGTCAAACACAAATCCCGAGGGACACATTAAAAATGAAAAATAGTGAGGAACCCGAAATAAAAGAGTATTGTAATTTTCTCAAGAAAAATGAGTTCCAAATTAAAAAATGAATAGTGTAGACCACTTTCTAAAATAATAAACAGCAGCTGTTTTTTTGTTTTTTTACCAGAGATATAAACACCTTTTATTTGCCGTATTGGTGTGATTGTTGAACTTTAAATTTTGTAGTGAAGTCACTTTCATAATTGTTGATGAAAATGTAGGCTATTTGTAAACATTTTGGTATCTTTCCATGTGAGAAACCAACAATTTTCATTCGTAAGCTATGTGCTGCAAAACATTACACATATTGGTGTGCAAATTCAGGGAATTTATCCCTATCGAAGAACAAGTACAGCTTACATTTGTTACACCAACCTCAAATGTCAAATTCTCTAAATCATAGCCAATCCCTAAATATCACATTACAAAATTTTATATTTCCACGACGTTTATACGAAGAAAAAAAGGGAATTAGTATATAATAACCCGGCAAAAGTTCTTTGGGTCATATTAAACCAGTTATTGCAAATTTGACATGCCTTTTCTAAAGTATAATAAAAAAAAACACAAAAATACCCCCGAAAATGTTTTCTATCCCTTAACTAGAATAGTGTAGAAAGTATGGCTTCAAATAGCCTAGTTAAATAGTTACTAAAACTACTTTATTAAGGCATACGTCAATATCTCAAACTGTATCTTTGATAGCTAGTTTCAGTACCTAAAATTCAAATATATTGTAGGAATGATCATTCCAGACAAAATAAATAGTTATTTTTCTAAACTATCCATCCTATCTTGTTTTTACTCTACCTAAAAAAATCATCATACAATCAAAAGGCTTACGATAAGCAAATGAGTTGAAAGAGAAAATTAAAATTTTGTCTTGTAAGTAAAAGTAATTACAGTGATGCTAGTAAAATAAGGTGCTGTCAGTAATTAAAAATAGAACAGAATTTAAACTCAAGTAACTTTAAATAGGTTTTTTTAAATAAATTTTTAAAATCGTTCTTCAAATATCGTTATAATTATTTTAACGGTTATTCCAACTTTTAGAAAAAAATAAAGTTGGCGTTATCGGGATTATGAATTTATTTATCACTAGAAAAATACACTATATGAATTAAACAGTTGAACGGTTGTATAGCAATGGTAATATAATGCCTAATTTGGACAAAATAATTTTATTTAGTTTATAAATACTGTTGATAAAACCCAGGCAAACTTTAAATAATTATATATTGAAATCATACCACAATTTTAACTTTTGTTTTTCTAGTGCAACAGCTTTAGTTTTTTGTCACCCATTTTTTATATCTGTTCATGCTATACGCATATGTAGGCTACTAGCTATTGTTTGTTGGGTATGAGTAAGCTTGAATTTAGAGTAAGTGTATCCGCATTTGGGTGAAGGTAAAGCATAAACTATATAGGAAATTCCAAACCTAATACATCTGACCGGGATTCGAGCCTAGATCTTTCTATTAATGGCAGTTCAATATATTTTGATTGTTAATACTTAGGTCAAGGGGTTACCGAAGTGGGTAACACGTTAATTTAAATGCCAACTTTGACCAGTGTTTTACTTTTTAAGCGTCAAACATAATAAATAATATAATTTTACATCTATGCCCATCCCTTTCATGGTTATCTTGGGTTGCAGGGACAAATTGTTTGTATAAAAATTCCTGTCTATGAGATGAATATTTTGTGTATCTAGTTTAATAGGAATCTTTCGCATTTTTTAAATTTGTTAAATTGAGATGTCTTGCTTGTATAATATCATAGCTGGCTTTATTTTGCACAAAATATTTACCTCAAATTTTCTAAATGTATGTTCCTATTTGAGTACCAGACATAAAAATGTGTCTTTATTTACAATTTTGTCGAATATTTTGGTCACTCACATATACCTAGAACTATGTAGTTACAGAGGCACCATAGCTTGTCAAATAGCAATACGTTTCATATAAACTAGTTCAACAGAGAATGCATTGATCAACTATAAATAAATATTCTATTGGTTTCAGTTAACAATATCATTAATTTTATGCGTGACTAAAAATCTGAAACATGATAGTGTAATTGATTAAAACATAATTATTTAACATAAAACATGTAATCAAATATATAAAACATACTGTTATTGTTTCTATTTTATCAATTTTTATACATCAACATCGTGGATATTTATGATTAAAAAATGTATGAAAAAAGTAATAACTGGCAATTACATTCAATCAATTTAATTAAAAGGTTTACACTATCAAAAATGTCGGTTGCGTTTTAAGAAAATATTTATTATTACCTAACTAATATACATAAGAAATTTTACAGAGATTATTAAAGTTAAATGGATTACAATAATTTAAATATTGAAGGCCTACTTTAAAACAGCCAACCATTTACTTATTTAAATGCCTGTTTCCATAAAATAACAAATTCTTATTTTATTATATAGTTTAATTAAATATTAGTGGTATATATTTGGAGAGAGAGGTAACCCCTTCAAGGAAAAAAAAAATGGGACATCTTTCCTTGATTCAAACCCAAAACTCTCAGTCACAGACGTAGGTTTAGTGGTGACAAATTCACTGGAAAACGTCACTGCTAGAAACACAGCTTAGAACAGATCGAAGAAAACATGTTTAGGAAATACAAAACCCATACACCCAACCTGCACCGATGGTGACGTGAACTAAACGTTAAGTATTAAGAGTGTTTTGTGTTAAGTGGTTTACCACGCTTCGCTCTCATAAATGCAGGTAAATATTCTCAAAATTCTACATTCCTCAGTTATTTTTCTATCACTAATATAACTACTTGTTTACTACCTAAAAATGTAGTAAAATGAGATGCAAAAAAAACCCAACCCTTTTCCCAAGAATATAAAAAAAACTATGTTTCAGTGTATCGTGACTTCCCTTTCACTCTTATATGTAGAGGAGGTAACGATAACTATTCCAAAATAAATGTATCCCAAAGTAGAGACTGGGAAATATTTCATAAGAGTAAGATAAATAAATAGGTAGCAATAATAGATTATTACACCATTATAATGGTTAGAGAAAACATGTAACTATTATAAGTTAAAGGAAAACATTACGTCATCAGAAGGGTCTAAACAGAAAACATGGTGAATTAATTAATATTAAAAATATACCTGTAAATCTTATAGTTTTAGAGTTACTAAGTTAAAAGTCGGCCAAGCTAGCTTGCTTGATTTGAAATTAAGAAAGGTTCCATATACGCACTAAATAATAAATGGTAAGAGGGTTGTCTGTCAATTACATTAGCAGATGAGTAACAATCAGGTGTCAATATAAAACTGTACAATGGCCGGTCCTTTCTCAGTGGGTACTGCCAGAGCACTCAATAATACATTTATACCATTACCCCACTTCCTGGGGTATACATAAATCTAGTACACACTAACCTTAAATACTTGGACAAATGAGGTGCCTACAAGGGGCAAATGAAAATACTATCTGTGTGGACCACTATACAAAATTAACCGTGTTTCGCACTTTGCACACCCAAAATAGAAACACAGAAAAAGAGGTGCCAACAATAATGCTGTGAGATACTGACCAAACTAGGTCCTCAAATACAGGGGCTAGACAACCTGCTTGTAGCCATTCAAAAATTCGAACAAGTGAGCATGACGTCCATGGCGTCATGGGATATTGTGAAGTCATAAGGACTTAAAACGGAATAATGAACTTATGGAGAAGAGGAACCATATAGCAAGGTCCTTATATAATATAGAGCTCAAAGCCCCTGTATTTAAGCTATGTAATATGGACACAGGGAAAATATATAGTCAGACTATCTGACTAAAGAAATTGACACAAAACATTATTTAGTTATTCTGACTAAAACAACAAGTCTAAAGGACTTTGAAAACATTATAACTGCTTCGACTAACAGAAACTAAGTCAGAAGGACACAGAAACAAAACTTAGCTATTCTGACAAAAACAAAAAGTCTGAATGACTTTGAATACATTATAGCCGCTTCAACTAACAGAAACCAAATTAGTCTCATTGACTACTATAAGTCTGAAGTACTTGGATATTTGTTGAATATTTGGAACATAAGATGAAATTCCCTCGGTGTCGAGGTGATGAGACCCACGACCCAAACATCAAGACCACAAGTTTCTTCTTCAGGTGCTGGAGCAGAGGTTCCTCCTTCGAGGACATAATATGATGAACTACAGAAGAATGAACCTAGGGGTCACCCGTTATATACTCTTTTTTCTGACTCTAAACAGGACCAAATATGGGCATGTAATGAGGAAAAAGGAAGGAAAGGGGGGAAGGGAGGTAGGGATAGTGGAGAAAGAGTTGACAAGGAAGTCCACTAGGGCAGCAGTGCTCGTAGCTCTAGGCATTGAACCAACGACAGTCAGGTCCTTCGTCAATATCGAGTGTTCAAGGGTTCAGATATCTGTTAAGACTGCCATGCCTTCGCTTCCGCCATACTTGCAGAATAGTTTGTCGAAGAATGGTGTTTGTATCCGGGAACATCCACTTAAAGTAAGTAGAACACAAATTATATTATTACAGAATATATCAGTTTTAATTATCTTCTTTGGATTCCTTTATTTCAGTTTAGTACTTTGTGCATATTACGGTTTGTAGATGTCATTTTACTTGCATGACATGCTACATCAGATATATATGTTTGTAAACAAACGTGAAGTAACTAATTATATTCAACTCTAAAACCTAGATTTTAACATTGATCTATGCATTTACTTTATCATATTGAGGGTGTAGCGTGTCAATCTTGTAAAGTTGACACCTACACAATTAGGCTACGTAAAAATACGAAGTTATAATAATTATATTGGCAGAACCCAAAGAAGAGGATTATATTTGAAATATTTAATAATAATATCCTTAAAAACCTACTGTTAACGACTGGATGGACTCGGATATGATCCACGTGCTCTCAATAGAAGGTACTACAAGTCATTTTAATAACACAAATCTGCTTAAAAATACTAAACTTACAATAGTGAAATCCAAAGAAGATAATTAAAGCTAATACATTCAGGAATAATATGCTTCACAACCTACTCACCGTGGCTGTATGGGATCGGATAGCACCAACATGCCTTCTAGCATAACATGGAACACGAATGGCACAAAGTGCTTCCTAACGCATCCACTTACTTCTCCTTCAGTCGTGAAAAAGAACTAAACCTATGTTAGGTTCGATCCCACAACCCTCTAGCGCCACTGTCGTGGTGGCGTGTCTTTGAACCTCCCCTTTTCTACACCCCGCAAGCTCCTCTCATCAGCTGTGTTATCACGTCTTTTCTCTATTTCTTTTTGTTCCGTTCTAGTTCAAAAAAGGGTATAAAATAGGTACCCTCAGATTTACAAAATATTATTCTATCGCATCACGTCGTCGAAGAAGGAAATTATCTCCATGAAGGGACCAGTGGCCATGGAGTATAGGGCGTGGTTCTCACCACCGTGCCACTGAGGAAAACCTCTTTAAGAAGGAACCGGTGGCCCTGGAGTATTGGGCATGGTACTCACCGCAGTGCCTCCAAGGAAAAACTCTCTTCACGAAGGGACCAGTGGCTATGCAGTATTGGGCGGGGTACTCACCGCAGTGCCTCCGATGAAAAATCTCTCTACACGAAGGAACTGGTGGCCATGATGTGTTGGACGTGGTTCTCACCGCCGCGCAACCAAGGAATATCCTCTCAGATTTCTTAAGTATAGAGGCGACGTTCATTTAACTTATTGTTTGGTTAAAAGATTAGAAATTGTTTATTTAATAAGTTCATCAGTCTTATTGTTTATTTCAGACTTAGTATAGTCGAGGCGACTATTACGATTATTTTGACTTTATGTTTCAGTCAGTACGACAAGATTTTGGTTTTGTATTATTACAACTCTGTTGATGTCACAGCAACTCTAGTGTTGCTCAAGTACTTCAGACTTGTTATATTGGTCCAAGCAGCCGTGTTTTTTCTATATCAATATGGTATAGGTTTGATATAGGAGCCTTGAGCTCCAGATGTAATTAGGACTTAATCCAAATGGTTGCTATTCCCATTGAGCAAGATATTTCTCTTTTGAGTCCTTAGAATTACACAATTGTTTTTATGGCTACAACCAAGTTGTCTATCCTTAAGGGGTTACTTTGTTCAATGTATTGAATCATTCTTGTTGCCACGCTTCGCGTGTGGTATTAGCTTGGGTGCGTAAAGCGCGGAACTCCGCTTGTTTCTATATGGGGTCCACGCGGATAACACCTTTTTTTCCCTTTGCCCGTTTTTTACACCTATTGGTTGAGTATTAGTCTTGTATAAATTATATTAGTATTGCAACCCATGTAGTTGGCACGTAACCCTGCAAGGGGCTTATGACCAAACCGAAAAATGACTTATTTTAACATAATATATTTATTAAACACAAGATATAGAATATTAAATAATCTAACAATCTAACACTTTTTTTATATCTTAGCTACGTTCCAGAGGTATATTATCTAAAATCCAAATCCTAATTTTAAATGTGTTTAGTATCCCTTTTAAAAACTATAGAAACACATGTATTCTAGAGTATTTTTTTTATATATGAATACTGTACTAACCCCTCATAAGACTTGTTTTTTTCTGGTCTAGAGCTCAGTTTATCTACTCATGTCATTTCATGTATACCATCTGATTGGTCGAGCTGGGTTCGTTCACGACATTGTGCGAGCGTATCTATTCCCTCGACAACTCTGTGAAGCCCCCATCCGTGTCAACTGTCTGCTCTTACTAACAATCTCTCGAGTACACCCCCAGGTTGATAACGATAGGAGTGCTTCCAGCACACTGTTCGAGCTCCGCGTCCTACTATCCGTCTGGGCTATCCGCATTTTACTATAGTGATGGGGTAGGGCTAAGGAAGGTAGAATTTACAATAAATATACCCACATTTGCATGAAGAGAATGATGGAAAATGAAGTGGCGAAAAAATCTCCCTACATTCGGCAACGATTCTAAACCTAGCCTCCCTTTACTCACAAACCAGTCAATATGAGCTTGGTATTTAGTCTGCGTGCTCACCGGTGCAAGAACTTGGGTTTATTTGTGTGTGTCCCACGTTTTACTACTCGTCTGGGCTATCCCCACATTTGCAAAAATGAAGTGGGGTATGATTAAGGAAGAATTTATAGGAAATGTACCCACATTTCCCCTGAGGGAAAGTGGGAAATTATTAAGGGAAAAACACCTTACTACATTCATCCGAGATTTGAACTCCGATCTCTCAATCACTGGCAAACCATATGAGACAGATGTTGTAGTCCACATGTCCACCATTTCGAATACTTATTTTAATCCTATTGGAATGTTTCATTTAATTCTATTTCACATCACAAACTAGGACAAGACAATCAACACTAGAATTGTACACATACTAGTGGTCATACTGTCTCAGCTGTGAAGCACGCAATAGACTGAACTTCATGTGACAAGAAGGTGGATACTTGACTCTCTGCTGGTTTCATTAGAAGTGATTTTTGTCTTTCCCATTCCCTCTGTACGTTAATGCGGTACAACCTATTCAAAAATTACACTCCTATCAACTCAATAGCGTAAGTGGATTTCAATAAAACAACCTAGGTTTTTTTATTTAGTAGCTAGATTGATCAATAAACGGTATTGGAATAAAAATATAATTATTAAATTTTGAAAAATATCGGCTCAAGAGTTTCAACATTTTTAGAATTAAATATTATAATTATACACTCTGTATAGAGAAGCGACTTCACAAAAACAAAGCGTTGTCAAAGTTCTAGGATGGATTTTATTTAGTAGTATAATTTTATTTCTTTATGCTTCACTAAAATAAAAAGACTAAACAAAAAACACGTACACCTAAAAGATAAGATTACCAGGATCGAGTCTTGACAATGAAGAAAATAAGTTAATGGTTATATTGGGGCTTAACATTTTCAGTGAATTTATGGATGGTGGTGATGGATGATGTATATTTTCTATAATTAAGTTTGTTTGTAAGTGTTGACGTGTCCACAAAATGTTTATTAAATATTCTTATATAGACGTAGACATACTGTCATTGATTTATTCGGATTTGACTGTACACCTTAGTTTGAAGAAAAACTAAGTAAAAAAAGCCACATTTCCCCAGATAGAAAGTGGCGGTAAATTAAAAATGAGGTGAAGTATCAACCGCTAAAGGGCAACTGACAAGAATTTACAAAGCTCTTCTTACATCTCGTCTCTTTCCACCATCCCCATTCACCCGTCCCTTTCAATGTAGCATCCTCGTTTATTTTTCCATCCCTTTCTTCCAGCCACTGGAATTTCACTGCAAATTTAAAAAAAACTTTTATTCTAAAACAAAATTAATAGGTTTTGATGATGACTTGTACTCGAAAAGTAGTTTAGAAATATAACGAAAAAAATTATTCACTTGAAAAATGTTTTAATTGACGAGACTAGATTCAAAATCTTATCTAAAACAATCATATATATCTGACCAGGTTTTATATTTAGCATTACTTATTTAGATGTTCATTTTTTTTATTCCAATTTGATAGCGTTTTAAACTATTCATATAGGCTAAGGTATTATATAGAAAAATTACAATTTTGCTTGGTATCTAGTAAATTTTATGTATTTCATTTTTATCCTAACATTTTTATCTTACCATGTTCTAGTTATATTTCAATATATGGTGGATAGGTTCTGAACCATTAAATATTCTATGTTGACCTTAACGAGGTCACCTCATGGTGTTCATAGCATTTACACATTAACTCGCGTAAGATGTTTTTGCGTGGAAATATCGTGGTTGACTTGTCCAACCGTGTGCAATACCAACAGAGCTTTTAAAAAGTCAATGATAGGTAGTTTAATATATAATTATTTCACCAAATCAAACATTTCTGACCCCCACACATAATACTGTTTTCATTCACTTGACATTATTGTGTCAACTTGGCAAGTTTTATTTTGAAAGAATACATTGTTCATGCTGATAATTTAAAGCACTTAATAACGATTTACTATAGATGTTTTGGGGTTATTTGTGTTACCAATATCTTAGTTATTCACTGAAGACAATAGTTCTGAGAGTTAATGTCAGTTTCATTATTTATCAGAACTGCTAGAATGGCAAATGTAAACATATTCATTTTAGGCTATTTAGTGAAATCTTTTTCATTAAGTCGAACGAACAAAATCTTCAAATTTGGTGATTCATAAGAACTCCAATTCTATTATATTTTATATTTTTGGAAGGTGACACCACATCAGCGTGA
This sequence comes from Timema douglasi, assembly GCA_901482245.1. Taxonomy (NCBI): domain Eukaryota; kingdom Metazoa; phylum Arthropoda; class Insecta; order Phasmatodea; family Timematidae; genus Timema; species Timema douglasi. The sequence continues at coordinate 47,892 of CABEEJ010004918.1, forward strand.
TAATTAAATTCAATTTACACATATTTACTTGCAAAACCCATGTAAATATATATAATTTTATTCGAATTTCATTACTGGAGTCGGTGACCTGGCGGTCTATGGCTAAGGTGTCAGACTTCTGTGCTGGCGGCCGGGGTTCAATCCTCGGTCGCGGCACAGATTTATCTGATTACCAAACCCTTCCTTCACCTCTGACAAGACATCTTGTGAATGTGGGGAATGCCAGGCCTCCACCGTGGTTCGGATTCCACGTTAAACTGTAGGTCCTTCATTTCATCTCACAATCACCCTACCATTACACATTAGCGTAAGTGCGTATAACCCGAACGGATAGTAANAAACCCTTCCTTCACCTCTGACAAGACATCTTGTGAATGTGGGGAATGCCAGGCCTCCACCGTGGTTCGGATTCCACGTTAAACTGTAGGTCCTTCATTTCATCTCACAATCACCCTACCATTACACATTAGCGTAAGTGCGTATAACCCGAACGGATAGTAAAACGCGGTGCTAATAATAATTCATTGCTGGAGGAGATAAACTTTGGACTCAAATATTTAAATTGTCGTAACTGATCCAAAATTAAGGGAAAAGCTAAAAATATAAAACACAAAGCAAATATATGTTTTGTTATATATTTTGTTTTTATAACATGATTCAGGTATAAATTTAATTTATGTAAAGCTGAAAGCTTGCTGGATAAATATGTGAGAGCGCAATATAAAAGATTAATGGGATAAAAATTAACTTTACAAGATCATGAATGGAATGTCGAAATAAATTCTAATAACAGTGAAATTTCTTGAAAAAAATTTAAAAAGTTGTAGTTGAGTGCGCAAAAGTTATATGTGTATCTGTGGTTGTGGGAAACTTAAAAAGAGATGCATGGTGGAATTAACAGGTGAAAGAAGTGGTAAGAGAAAAAAGAAGTATACAACCGATTGATTCCTGTGAAGAGTGAAACAGAATGCTTTATGTTTTGGGACATATATAAATAGAAAAAAGATGAATGCAAAGAAAATAGCAAATGAAAATAAATACCAAATAAGATTATAGGAAGGAGAAATATTGCAGAATGATATATAAAGAAATATGTAGCTGTTCTGGAAGGGGGTAAGGATAACGAATAAAGGAGTCTAAAGAAATATCAATGGTTTTCACAATGAATGTTGTGATATTATCTATAATGAAAACAGTATAAGAGAGCAATGGAGGGAGTAATTTGAGCAGTCATAAGGTTAAAATATAGATAAATTCGTAGAAAATATTGTGATGAGTAAAAGAATTAAAGAGGATAAGGTGTTGAAAGCTATGTAAGTGTTAAAGAATGGCAAGGCTGTGGGCGTAGATGGGATCACATGTTAAATTATTAAGTATTGGGGAATGGTACTGTTTGCAAGATTGTGGGAGTTGTTCAATGTGCGAGGGGATTTCAAATGTTTCTAATGACTGGTAGGATGTACAAAGGTAAAGTTAGTAAGAATCAATGTAGGAATTAAAGGTCAATAAGTTTGTTGAGTATTTATGGCAACATTTTTGAGAGACTTTTAATTGATACAGTGCGTGAAAAAACCACGGAAATATTTTGGGATGTACAAAGTGGTTTCATGCCAGGTTGAAGTTGAATGGATCAGATATTTGCATTTCAACAAGTGATTTAAAAATGTATGTCAGTAATAAATAAAGTGTATTGTGCAATTTTTGATCTGGAGAAAGCGTATGATTGAGTTGATAGAAGTATGTTACGGAACTCCAATAGGTCAATGGGAAAGAAGCGTCTTACGTTGGTTTGGGCATGTTGATAGTATGATTCTGGAACGAATGACAAATCAAATACTCGTATATGAAGGTAGGGTGTGTGTGTGTGTGTGGATCAATAGGAAGGGGTAGCCAAGGTCTTATAAGGCTTGGCTAAGTTATGTATGTGAAAAAGAGAAGCATTATAAGTTTTAAGAATAAAATAGAGTGTATGACTCGATGTATAGATGTTCTTGAAGCGAAGGAAGTATATACAAGGCTAGTAAAGTGTGGCGAAAGTTAATGTGAACGTAATAAGTACAAAGTTGGTGTTTTTTGAGTTATATATCACAGTTTTTTACCGCCCATATAAGGTAACGGCGTTATTAGTTAAATGTATGTACACACAGATAATTTAATTAAGTATGAATTTATGTATTAAGGCTTATATTCAATAATATAATATTTCTATCACAAATTTTTTCATTACCTGTGTCAAAATTTATTTATCTTGTTCAATTGTTAAACTTTATGAATAAAAAAATGTATCAATAAACAAAGAAGATCCGTATTTTAAGTTACTTTTCCATAGCTAGGTATCATATATATTTTGAATAAAATTATACTATCTTAATTACATTTTATATTTTGTTTGATTGGTTTGTTTTTCAAGTGTTTCATATTGGTTTAGTGCCAGAGTCAGCACTAGTGTTAAGCCCTTACTTCCCATAGAGCTAGTCCTATCCATACCCTGAATTTGGTTGGATGAACGGTAGAGGAAATTCAAACATTAATTGTGGCCAACACTGCTAACATTTTTTTTCTATTATTTGTGTTATTTTATAGGTATTGTATTGATAGTATCTATAAAAAGTGACAACTGCAGATAGCATGACTTTATGTAATAATTTATTAAAACTGTTTTAATAAATAGCTTCTATTGTTATTATTATTATTATTATTAGCACCGCGTCTTACTACCCGTTCGGGTTATACGCACTTACGCTAATGTGTAATGGTAGGGTGGTTGTGAGATGAAATGAAGGACCTACAGTGTAACGTGGAATCTGAACCACGGTGGAGGCCTGGCACTCCTCACATTCACAAGATGTCTTGTCAGAGGTGAAGGAAGGGTTTGGCAATCAGATAAATCTTTGCCGGGACCGAGGATTGAGGATTGAACCCCAGCCGCCAGCATAGAAGTCTGACACCTTACCCCTAGACCGCCAGGTCACCTTAACTTCAATTGTTATTCTTACTATAATCTTACTATAGGTGGCCGTAAAAACTCCAGTGGTTCCAGGAAAGAAGGTCGTGTGAACGCTGACAGCCTGGAATATAGGTGGAATGTGTATATTTATAGCAAAAAAAAATCTCTTCTGGGCAGGGAATAATTAGATAACTCTCAAATATCTAAGAAATATTCTATAAGTTAAATCATATACGAGTGTATTTTTTACTTTTATTTCCAAAAGTACAAACACGGCTAGAATATAACAGAAGCAAAATAAATAGGGTTTATTTATTTATTCTATTCATCGCAATCTAAGCACCCTAAGAAATAGATTATTCATCACAGAAGCGGTGTTTATTTCAAATTATTCACCCGTTCTAATAAATTATATAACCACATGCTTTTTTAAAACCACCACATTTGGTCCCATGTTTATGTTTAATTTTCATCATTAGTACTGTTGAGTGCTTAAGGCACTCTTCTAATACCAAACATGTACAGTAACAGAGGGTTTAACATATTTCAAGATGGTATTTGATGAAACAAACATCACAATTAAAGCATTACATTAGGTTAGTAATGTATTATCAAAATATTAATAATGGAATGAATGAATAGAAAATAAATTTAAAAATCTAATTTTTAACACTTTATAAAACATAGAGAATATCTTAAGTGACTCAAAGAATGTTGTTGTTCTTATTATTAAACGTTATTTTAGAGGTAATTATACTATTGGTGTAAATTTGATAATGCACCTCTCTGTAAAGTTTAAAAAAGTTTATACCCGATGTTATTCGAAGAACGATTTTTATACTATTTTCACATTGAATATGATACTCAGCCTCATTCTCAAATGATAAATATAAAACTGCCATAAGTTGTACCTCATCAAATATAGATAATTTAATTTTTGGGTTTACATTTCGAAATATAGGAAATAGTTGGGTTGATTGTGTGAAACCAATTGAAGCCCTCCTACTGGATTAGGTCTAAACATGCCGGCACTGAGATAATTTCACCAGTAGCTCAAATTTCTATAACACATTTATTAATAAGGACTATCCAAAGAAAATTCTCGACTAGCGTCTATTTAATCATAAACTAGACTTAAAAGTATCATTGTTTTACATAACTATGAAATATAACGTTGTCTTTTTCCTATGTGGTAAAACTAAAGTAATGAAGGTTTTTGCCTTTATGCAAGACATCCATTCCATCGATTTGTTAAAACTCAAAAAGTCATATAATTATTTACCAGGAAATCTTTTGTTATGATTGTTGATCTTCTGGCTTTCTCTCTTTCTCGCTCTTTATATATATATATATATATATATATATATGTTTATTTATTTTGATACTGTATATAAGTATATATCTAGCTCTCTCTATATATATGTATAGCTCTCCATCTATCAATACGGCTCTCTTTCTGTCTATCTGGCTCCAGCTATCTATCTATCATCTGACTTTCTATACATCTATCTGGCATTCAATATTTCAATATATATGTCTTGTAGTGATCTCAATTTTAAAAAAATTGATTATATTAAATTATAATTTGCTGTGTCCGGTATCAGTGTCTTCCGAATCTTGTTTACATAACGTTAAGATGAATAAAATTTGTGCTTTTGTTGGGCGCCACTCCTAGGATCTAGGAGAAAAATAATAATTAAAAAGAAAAACATCTACCTCGGCTAATTTAGACAGTGGCACGACGACTCTCAATACTCGAGACCACTGGGGAATACTTAAAATAAATCATGAGCAATTTAAAAAGAATGGATTGTTGAGATAAAATGTAGTAGCTTAGACTACACTAAAAATAAATGTATAAAATAACAATTATTGGAACTTTTTTGGGTTTAGTATTGTTTCCTTTTTTACCACAACCCAATCCTTCCTATGGGATTCCGGATAGTTATAATTCTAATTTGACAAAATAAAATAGTATTGTTGAAAAAAAATAAGAAGAGAAAAAAAAACAATAAAATTGATATTTAGACATAAAATAAAATGTTAATTAATTCTATGAATTAGATAGTCTTTCTGGAAGTTCTTATATGAATTCTGATTTTTGATAAAAAAAAAATATGAATTTAAATTTTAAGAGTTGGCTTGACCTCACCAATGAATTAGTCCAGGCTGAAACAACACCAACTTCAGAAATTTGTTTCACTTCATTAATGTTAACTCGTCCAAATTCTTTAAAGAAATAAACAGTCTAGGTCTTGCACATACACTTAGCTTTCCATTTGCTACTTGTACTTTACTTTACAACTATTAATTCACTTTGAAAATAATTTAAATTTAGAGCTCCACAGATTTTTCTCCATGTTAGACCAACACCGAGGAAGAAGACCCAGACTCCTATAGAAAGTCTTCCAAAATCAAGTTTAAAAATGTTATATTTTTACTTCTATTCCAAAGAGAGTATTAATATATTAAAACTAAAGATAAAATTTTGGCTATGGACTAGAGATAAAAATCAAATAAAATGCAGGTTTAATATAAATATTGAAATATATGCCCATGAATGTGAACAATGTTTTTATAAAAGAGAAAAAATGTTTATATTAATCTATCAAAATTGAAAAGCGCGCTAGTTTGGAGTTATTAATATCTTGACTTGTTTCCTCCTTTCTTCTTCTTTTACAATTACGTGATCCGCCAATCACTTGTTTGATAGATCTGCGCATGCGTTAAAATAAATCATAGCCGACATAAATAAAAGAAGAGTCAACAAACTTCTTAGAAGAATAATTAATATGTTTAATAAAAGGTAAGTGTTCTTCCTTAAGTCAAAATTCCTTATTTAAATTATTTAAAACAATGTTATACGTTGTTCCTTCAGTCCTTTTATTTTATTAAATGGATGTAAAAAGTATTATTTGTCAGGCCAGCAGCGTGTTAAGAGGCAGCTGAACTTTGAAGTGCATAATTTAAAATGAAAATAAATAGTAAATTATTCACAATAAATAGAAAAATATAGGGAAATACATGGTAGGGTGGCAAATAACGTTACAGTCTATCAACCTATCTATTATAACTATATATGTAAAAATTAGTAGAAAGATAAATGAGGGGGATAAACAGAAAGAAGTTGGTGGAAAATGAAATAATATTTAGCGCACTTTATGATACATTAATAATTAAGTTATAGATTAGAATAAATACATTCTTAGTCAAGCAAGTTGATGGGAATTTAAAGCATGCAAAATAAATCTCCTTTAAGAGTAGCTTTCATATCCCTAATTAAAAATCAGATGGATCGTGTGAAGTTCAATAGAGATACGAGCCGAACTTAATTATGTATGCTCGTCTAATAGAAAGGAGACTTTCACACACAAAAATGTTAAATCTCGCTTTAGAAAAATGGAATATTTTCACACATGGACGAGGAAACAAGTACTCGACAAAGAGCGACCTGAGCGTTGAAACGTATAGCAAACGTCGAAAAATTCTGCATTATTAAAGAAGTGGTTTGTTATTTTAAAATAATAACACCAAAATGAAGGTTAAAAGTATCATTATATCTTAAGATCTATCGGAATTTACGTTCTAAGTTTTAATGATAAAATAGTTCTTTAAAAGTTAAAATTTGCTTTTTTTCAATGAAGTTTCACATTAGATATCACAGTTTTTAGAATGAAGTAACTACGCGTAGCTGTAAACATAAAAGCACTCTTCCTCAAACAAATAGCAAGGTCACACTAGAATAGTTTAATATCATTTAAGAATATTCTAGTAGTCTAATTAAAAAAAATAATAACTGCCCTCCCCATATAAAAGGCCACAGTGAATACTATTTACCTCCAAGTGTGTGAGGTGCCCTTATGATGACCCTAATAACTACTCCAATACCAATAGTGCTGTTGTATTCCAGAAATATAATATTTTATTTTTTGAAACCTTTGATTTTTAAGTTTTTTTTGTTTGTTTTTTTGCAAGTATATTTACTCTATTATTTATTTGGTGCTCAGGTTTCTTTTATTTTGAATTTCTTTTATATTTTGATATTTTTTATGTTGTATTTTGATTTTTATTCTTCTTGTATTTAAGAATGTTATTGTGTTAATACATTATTTTTAATTGAAGTAAAAAACAACTGGTTTTTAACTTTCATTTTGGACATAAATTGTATAGTAATTGATTAGAGTTTGACAATATAAACGACCAAAAATGTATACGTCAATAATGTGTATGTTCTAAAAATACATTTATGATCAAAGCTATCATCGCTAATATGATATTTCATTTAGTAAGTATTCTTTCGAACAGAATTTTTGGAAAAACTTATAATTTACTACAGGATATTTAACATAATTATACCAAAAATTAAAATTCAATAATCTGGCTAGTATTGTTTCAAACCCCTTAATCCCCTCTATCGGATAATCATCGGATAATCATTCTTAGCTAAAATCCATATACATCCAAATATTCTCCACAAAAATAAAGCCTTTTCTAAACTTAAGCAAAATTTGGTATCCCTTAAAGTACTTAAAATGCCTGATTTTTCGTTGACCTTTGAACTTAATGTTGACACCTCATCCTATGCTCTGGGTCTGTTCTTTCTCAAAGATACCCAGAAGGTTTACTTATATAGCGTTCATAAGTAAATCACTTACTGATGCACAGAAGAGGTATAGTGCGTATGTTGCGGGAATGTCTTGGATACTTATTTGGCATTGAGAAATTGGTCGATTATCTAGAACAACGTGAGTTCGTTCTGTAGACTGCAAAAGAGCCTTGCATGGATTATCAGTCACCCAAAGCACTTAGGGAAAACTGTCTCCATTCAAGTTCAGAACTGAACATGTCTCAGAGAAAGATAACGTTGTTGCCAAAGTTCTTTCTCGCATCAAAGAAGGCGTGTTCCCTATACTTTTTAGTCATGTCCCAACTTGTATCGACGTTATCAGCTCCATTCCCGAATCTTTTGTTTCGTTAGCACATCATCAGCTATAAGATAATTACTGTAGGGATACTATTGATCGATTGGGTAAGGGTGATAAAGTCGAGAACTTTACCATGCAAAGAAGTTTATTTTGCGTGCAGGGGAAGAACCAGAAAGGCAGGATAATGTTTGTTCCCAATAAATTAAGAGGCATGGCACTTTAGTACGTTCATAGCTCTACCTATGGAGGCCATTTGGGTATTTTCAAAACTCACAGAAAGTTAGCTCAGGAGTTCTTAAGCCCAATATGTACCAGGATGTTAGGCAGTGGATTAGAAAGTGTGATGGTTCATTAGGACCCAAACTTCCACTGAACACAAGCCATGGGTTACATTCTGCAGATGTTGCTCATAGCCCTTGGGAAAATATATTTATTTATTTTGTAGGCCCCACCACCCGTTATACTAATGGAAATTGCTGCTTAGTTAACCTTATTGATAGTTTTTCAAAATTGGTGTAATTATCCCCATTAAGAATATGAAGGGTTATATTACTGTTAAAGCTCTCTCTTATAGAGTATGGGCTATTTTTGGTGCTCCAAAAAAATTAGTTAGCGATAATGGACCTTGTTTTCACTCCAAGATATGTCATGATGTGTTTTGCGTGGGGTATTAAGTATATAACTAGTATCCCTTACAATTTTGCCCTAATCAAATAGAAAGGTTCAATGGGAACTTAAATATAGCTCTATTGACTTGTCATGGTTCTACGCAGACTCACTGGGACAATAATTTGAATTTTATATCACTAGCTTTTAACTAAGCCATGTTTGAGTTGAGAATAGCTACGCCATCATCTTTATTACTTGGGCGAGAATTAAATAATTCCTTGTTGGCTGAGACGTTGATCCACTTGTTGGAGATTCTGGGGACTTCAATTATTATGAAAGGTGTAAGCTTGCCTTTCATAATTTGTGGAGATCCAGACTTAGAGTGGTCACGACTTACAACCGAGGTCGTAAGCCAGTTCATTTGTCCGTAAACGACAATGTTCTGTGTCATAACTTCCCTCTTAGCTCAGCTAGCGACAGCATCTCTGCCAAGATCACGCCAAAGTGGGGTGGTCCATGGCATGTCAGTAGTTAGGGCGATCGGGTAGTACAGAGCTGCTAGTGGTTGGATTTGGTCACGTGACCACGCCTCCTGCTCTCTGATTGGCTGTT
>CABEEJ010004919.1:0-16678 GCA_901482245.1 Timema douglasi
TCAGTCAACATCACATTGCCTTTATTTCTTTTAGTCAGCTTTAACACGTGGTTGCAAAATATTAGTCTGCTACTTCATTTTCATAAATCTGTTTATACTTTATAGTGTAAATATCTTTGTTATATATTATTCTTACTTTAGTATATGTACTGTTTAAAACAACCTGAATATCTTGTTTTATTGTTATCTTGTGGTTAATACATTATTGTAGTTTATTTGTTAACCAGAAGATTGACAATTAAATTGTTTTTAAAATACACACGAACTGAAGGTAAGAATTTTGTTTTAACCTAAAAGTATAATATTATTTACTTTAAAAAACATACTTTTTCGTAAAAATAAAGAAAATTATATTTTCCTTAATGCTTGAAAGTGCAAAAAAATAAAAAAAATTACACTAAAACATTTTTAGAATACAAACTCTGAAATTCATCCATTATCATAAATTAAAAGGTGAGTTTTTAATTTAAACTTAGAATCTTTCCTTGCCCCCTACTCTCTTTTTATTAGAATAGTCTTCTAAAAACTACTGTACGATTGGAAAAAAACAAATAGCTTCACTATTGCAGCAAATTAATATATGAGGGTCATCCAGAAAGTAAGGTTACATTATTTATTTAGGATCGAAATTCACAGAATACTTCACAAATATATGTATAACTATTTTTCAACGTAATCGTCATCGAGATCGAGACATTTCTGTAGTCTGGGCACCAGCTTTTGTATGACAGTGTCATAGACCTCCGCCGCCAACTCTTTCAGCCACTTCTCCACAGCTTCCTCAACCTCCTGATTGTTGGAAAAACGTTTCCCACTCAAAAACTCCTTTATTTTAGTGAAAAGGTGATAGTTTGAAGGCGCCAAGTCGGGTAAATAGGGCGGGGGTGGGGTGACAATAGCCCATCCAAACGATGTCAGCAGCTCCTGTGAAACTCGCGTGATGTGGGGCCTGGCGTTGTCATGCAGGAGGCTGACTCCCCAGGTCAGCATTCCCTTTCTGCAGTGGTTATTGCAGTAAGCCTCTGCATTAATGGTAGTCCCTTTAGGCATAAAATCCACCAAAAACACTCCCTTACGGTCCCAAAAACAGATGCCATGACTTTTCCAGCTGAATGGGTCGTCTTGAACATTTTGGTGGATGGGGAAGATGAATGACGCCACTGAAGTTATTGTCTTTTGGATTCTGCGGTGTAGTGGCACACCCACATCTCATCCCCTGTCAAGAGAGAGTCCAGAAAAACTTCTCCCTCCTGTGCAAAACAATCCAAAAATTCACGCATGGCGGTCACGCGATTTTGACGGTGTGAGCATTCTGGGCACCCATCTTGCACACAACTTCTTGTAACCAAGTTTTTCTGACACAATATAACCAAGGAGACTTCAAGAAATGTCAAAATTTTTCGTGAAGGTCATCAATCGTCACACAGCAGTCATTTTGCACTTGTTCTTCAATTTTTTTTGCACAAGTGTGTCGTCTCTCATTCCTTGCCTCTTTGTGAGTATCAGTACAGCCTTCTCTGAACAACCTAACCCCCTTTGTGACATGTTGTTGACTCATCACATCACTACCATAAACTTACATGAGCTTCTGATGGATATTCACGGCGGCGGTATTGTCCTGCAAAGTCAAAAAACGGATGACCGCGCGGATCTCTCACGGACAGGAGGTGGCAGGAGTGTGTGACGACCTCTCCATCGGAAGAATTTACTGTGACTGAAAAAAAATGGCCGGCAAATATGCGGGACCAAGCAAACTGACCGTTAGGATCCCCCCTACACGCCAGGTGCACCAAATTTGAAACAAAAAAATTCCCCTGGCCTCATGAGCCCCTGTAACCTTACTTTCTGGATGACCCTCGTACTTAAATTTCAGGTGGCCTATTCAAAACAAGAACACTAAAAAGCGCAACAGAAAAATAAAAAATCTAGTAGGTAGCTTTTAGACTAGCAAAATTGATTTTAAGCCATTTAAAACACATACACACCAATTTTTTGTTTAAGTGTGTGTAGATGGATGCTGCATGTTATTTTTTGTAGGTACATACAATTATGACTACATTTTTTTAGCCACAGTCACAAAATGGGGCTTGTGCGTAATCTATAAATTGATGATGGCACACACCCTATTGTTGGGAGCTACATTCTGAATATCCTTTTCAAGTTGATGTCTGCTCAGAAAAATATCATTGTATTTGGGATACTCAAGAACGGTTACAGCCTTAAACAATTTTTAAATATATACCTAATGTGTGTTTTACCAATTTAAGTTTTTTAGGATGGATATAAAAAAGTGACGCCTATAGATAACATATATTTAATAGTGGGAATGAAACCTGTTGTGGCGTGACGGAATTGGTTTGTTTTGGCACTACTTTGCTTTTTGGGATTATTTAAACAAATAGAAGAATATTTTCAATATAAAGCTTATTTCCTTGGAAAAACAGGAAAAACCAAAATTAACAATTGTATCTCAACTATTTCAAGAATAGAAAATAATCTCAGATTTTTTTTACAACTATTTCAAAAAAGGTGTAATGGTGGTTTATTATGTAGCACAAAAGTTTAATTACACATGATTAAATAATGTTACAGATTTTACTAGGCCTATTTAGCTTATGCATTTTTTCCCAGATAAAAATTTGGAAAACCATCATATCAAAAATACAATTTCAAGAAAGTTGGAAAGAGGATTTTCCATGGTTACAAGATAGACTGAAGAAAGGCTATGTGATTTTCACTTTATGCAATAAATATCATATTTTATATGGGTAGATACGCAGCAACAAGCCATTCCAAATCACAAAAGGCATAAGGCAAATGAAGCTAATGTAAAAAAAAAATGTGCCTCTGTGCACTTTTCTCTAGTCTACCAACCACCAGCACATGTGCCAGTAGTTTAAGCTGGTTCATCATATTCTTCGACTTCAGCATCAGCAGACTTACCGAATCTATCTTGTTCTTCAGCTTTGGTTCCAGCAGACATTCCAATCCCTTCTACAGCTCAAATGTCATCCCTTCAGAGCACACATTCCAGTAGGCCTACTGTTGAGACCTCCGAACAAGACAAGTGGTGGAAATTAAATGCTAATGTAACTGAATGTGAAACTCTTTGGTGTATTCAAACTACGGTACATCACAATTCTCTGAGACATACTGAAAGCAGTGTCAGACTCTTCAAACGAATGTTTCGTGACAGTGCAACAGCCACCGATATGAGACTAGGCAAGGATAATATATATGGACTTGCTCCTTATTTTAAAAACAAACTGGTTTCAGCAGTTAAGAAGTGGAAGTTTTTTATAGTTGGCTTTGATGGAACCATGAATAAGTTTGCACAAAAACAACAGATGGGCATCGTTCGTTACTGGGATGATTCCAAAAACCAAGTCTGTTCTTGTTTCTACACATCTTTGTTTTTGAACAAAACAATGGCGGTTGACATCCTCAGTTCACTAAGGAGGGACTCAGCAGCCTTGATGTTCACAAAATCATCCAATTATCAATGGATGGTCCAAATGTAAACATGAAACGACTCCAGATGCTAAAGTTGAAGTTATCATAAGATCCCCACGGCCCACAAATGTTAGACAATGGCAGTTGTGGTCTGCATGTAGTTAATGTCACCTTCAAACCTGAAATTTAAAAAACCTCTTGGACCTTGTTGGCTTTTTTCAGAGCATATTATTACTTATTCAAGGACAGTCCCATTCGTCGAGGGACCCTATGTCTGTGACAGGTTCCTCAACATGCCCAATTAAGTTCTGTAATGTTAAGTGGCTGGAAAATGTTGATGTAGCCAAAAGGCTTGGAAAATCTTGACAATTTGCAAAAGTTTGTTGATAACATTTCCACACACAAGACCATGAAAGCAACTGCATCCTCTGCCAGTTTCAAAGTAATATCTTGTTCCCTTAAAGACAAGCTCCTCCGACCAAGACTTGCTTTCTTCCTGTCTTTGGCAGAAGACTTGGAGCCATTCCTTAAGGAATTTCAGTCAGACTCTCCAATGTCTCCTTTCCTCCGTGGCAATCTGCTGAATATCCTAAAAACATGTATGGAGAGAGTTGTGAAAGATGACATCCTTGGCAGTACACTCCTTCAAAAAGTTGATTTGAAGAAGGAAGAAAATCTGAAAGGAGTTCGAGACATTGATATTGGCTATGCGACACGACACGCTCAACTTTAAGAAAACGTCAAGGCGTCAAAGACCTTGATGTTCTTCTCTTCCGGCAGGATTGTAGTACTTGCCTGAAGAATGTAGTGGACAAGATACTTGAAAGGTCACCCTTGAAGACAGAGGCATTAACCTTCTTGAACCCTTGCAAGATTGGATTTAACCAGGATGAAGCAGTGCAGCAGATGACCTCAGCTATGGACATCCTAGTAACATCAAACCTGATTCCTGCATCTGTGGCCCAAAATGCTGACAGGGAGTACAAGAAGCATGTCAGCCAGGAAAAAGTGAAACTCACACTAAAAGCATACTTGAGAGAAACCAGACTGGATGATTTTTGGATGTCTCTGCTTAGCAACCAACGAGCCAAGAACTTAATGAAAGTTGTACGTATGCTTCTTCTCTTCTCGCATGGAAATGCCACTCTTGAGAGAGGTTTCTCTGTAAATGGAGAGGTGTTGTAGAGCACCTGAAAGAAGATCTACCATGGCTCAGTGCATTGCTTACGATGCGGTGGTGGATGCTGGTGGTATTGATAATGTTGTTGGCCCTAGAGACTTGCTCCTCTCTATGCGCAGTGCAAATATGTGATGGAAACAAGCCCTAGAGAACCAGCGATTAAAACAAACTGCACAAGACAAGGCAAAGACGAAGAAGAGAAAGGAAGGCTTCCTGGCAAAAGAACTTGAAGCAAATAAGCAGAGGTTGCTCTTAAGAGTCACAAAAGGCCGTAACAGCAATCGATGAAGAAATAAAAGGACTGAAGAAAAATTAAATGTTTATTAATTTTATTGAACATCTATCTCATCCTGATATAATTGTATAGGCTCATATTTATTTATTTACAGTACATAGGTTGTTTTAGCTGTAATTTATTCCTGACTTTAGGTGCAATACCCTTTTAATGTATCAAATTGTGTTCATGATGTGTTACCATTCATAAATATAATAATTATCTTGTCAAAGCAATTAATAAGTAATCATTAACTTCATAAATATAGTATATTATATTTTTCTAAATATTTGTTTGATATATTATTAATATTAGCCTACTTAGTTAAAAACGATCTAGGTTTTATTTGATATTTTCCAAGTAAAATTCATTGTGATCCAAAATGGTTTTTTTAGTTGTGCAATTAAGGTTCCTAGTAGTCTATAGTCTAGTAGTTAATACAAATAAAAAAACAGCATCTTTATTTCAAATTTTAAAACTTATTATTGATCATAAAAATCATAATAACCTGGAAAGATGGGGGGTGGGGGTTAGAAGGACGCAACAAACTTTTTTTTAGTCTGGAATTTTATAAAATGATAAGGTAAAATTAGGGAAAAAGCCGGGAATTTCATTGGTCAAGTTTAGTAAACACCATGTATTGTAATCAGCCTTTCTAAATCCATTATAAAATATATAGTCAAGACATCAACATATTTTAAATTTGCATACCTTTTTACTATAAATAACTTTACGCAATTTTAAACAGCACATGCAAACTTCTCTGATAATGTGTATTAACATTTTAAATTTTGAAATATAACTTATTAACATGAATTTAGGGGAATTTCTTCACAAACCAGCAAGTTTTATATTTACCTTTATTTACATTATTATAAGTCCATATTTTTAACCATTAGACATTTTTTATAATCATTGATAAGTTCTAAAGAACCCATCCATGGTGATAACTCAAAGCTGCTGTGTAGACAGACTCTCATGCAGCTCTTCATAGATAGAAAACAAATTGTGTTCAAGGGGAAATTACAAAATGATACGCTTCACTGTTATGCATCTTAGTAACCAAAATTCTTACAAATGCTATTTAAAATTCTTTCACAATTTAGTTTCTGGATTTTCTGTGAAATTTATGTTACCATTACATAGGGCCAAATATATTCATTAAATAATCAAGGAATCATTTAAAATAGTTTTATTTTTACTTAAATGCCTAAAGGTTGAGAAATAAGATTGACTTTTTAAAGGCATTGAAAAAAACAAACTTTATAAAAGATCTCATGTTTGTTTACATTTTGCTATTTCTATTGATACAATTCATAGATAATGTTTTCACTATGCTTTCTTTTTTAATTTATATATATGGTGAGGTGTGTATTCACTTTACTTGACACTGAGGTAGACCAGGTGGCTAAATAACCACTACCCTAAATAATTATCCGTATCAATGTCATAAATAATTTGTTTCTCTAAGTTAAGTAACCGTGGTACCAACATGTATAATATTCAGTTAAAATAAAACTTAAAATTCTAGTAAATAGTATCTCTTGAATCGACTGTGTCCGTCTACCCCCACCATTATCTATATAACCCCGAGATGCTCTACTGAAACCAACTGACTGCCGTGGACGACACCATATGATGAAGAGGAGCAGATGATAATGGGCGACTAGGTACAAAATAGCGTCCAACTGTGAGGCTGGTTATCAAATCAGCTGACAGCGGCAGGTGATTGGTTACAAGTTGAACCTTAATTATTGCATCTTCATGTAACCTGTACCTTGATTTACTTTTAGGAAGATGGTGAGCCTCAGATACAGAAGGTTGATATGTCAGCTGAGCACACCGATGTTGCTCAAAGGATTGTTTTTACTCTAGATGGCACACGGGTGATACTTGCGAACACTTCAGGAAGCATCAAAATACTCAATCTTCTTGAAGATCATATTGAAAGAGTAATTTCATTCGACCCTTACGTAGACAAATGTAAGTTCTTTTTTTTTTAACACCTCAGCTTACTGTCTATTTAGGTTATATGCTTATGTACTAACTACGCTAATGAGCTAGGTATGAAAGTTTGAATTTAAAAGAAGTGTACCCATATTTGTGTGGAAAACCATTTTGGAAAAACCACACTCAGTACACCCATCCAGGATTCGAACCCTGATCTCGCTGTCATCGACAATATAGTTTCTTGCGAGAGTGATGCCTTTAACCATGCTGTCACTGAAGCAGGTTTTAAAAAAAAATTAATTTGTCTTAGAATAACATATTTTGTAATGCAATATTATATTGCTTACGTATGTTTTACTAAACACATTGAAAAAACAACACATGGTTAAATTGTTTCATTTCTGCTAAATATGTCAAAATCATAAGCGAATAGTAAATAATTTGTTGATAATTGACTAAATAATATTTATAATGAGTTTATTTAGGGTGTTTGATATCCCATATGATCTGTTAAGTAGATCATCTAAATTCTAAACAGATCAGTATTTAACATCAAATTTATCTTCAAGCTAAATTGTAAACTATAGCCATATCTGTTCAAATAAAACTTTTATCCGCAGGAGTTTATGGGCATATGGGAAGCAGGTTTTTTCAAGCTCGAATAGTTATCTAATTGACTACGTGAAAGATTTAAAGAGTACAAGATTGAGAATCAAAGTCCATTAAGTCAACAATATTTTGAACAACAAGTAGTAGTATTGTACTAACCCTTAAACATGATGCACTTTTTTTTCTCACAAAAATAGCCTTTATAAAACCTTAGAGCAGCCTATAACTGCACTATTAAATAATTTGTAAAAAATGGTATATCTTTAAGGACTGCATTTAGTAGATATTATTTATATCAAAATAGTTTATAATCCCCACAACAGAGGGTGATCTTAACTGCTTAGGTTCAAAAACGCCATTTAAAAATAGATGGGCCTTAACTCTAAGAATAACAATTTAACTTAACGCCATAATGACTGCTGGAATGGAATAGTCATATCTTTTATTGGTGCTACTTTTTCACACATTTTTAAAAACGTTTATTGCAGTCTTTTGCTTACTATTATTATATTGTGAAAATAATTTAGTAAGTTTGGAATATCATATTGATACTTGCTCTTAAAATCATTATTAAATGAATTCTTTTATCATTATTGAAAACCAAACCTTTCATGGTTATAATAAATTTAAAATAAATGTAAAACAACATCAAAATACTATGATCATTAAGAACACTACAGGAATTAGGGCTATTTGATTAGCTCAACGTGGATTAATTTTCAAGCGTAACTTTTTTCTTCTTTTAAATGGAAAACGGCTATTAAAAATTAAATATTGGAAAGAGGATAGAAGGACAAGGCATACACACTTATCAGATAATTGTAAGCCTCAAAGTTCACAATTAAAAACACAACAAAACACATAATTATGTAATTTTTAGGGTACATCAGTCCCCTTCTTCAGCAGAAGGAAAATAAATCAGACTGGACTATGATAGCACGGATATAGGTTGATCTTAGCCGCTTAGAAACTGTTGTTGCTTGCTTCTTGATAAAAAAAAGGTTTATGCTTGGAATATACAGTTGCCTGTTCAAACTTGTGTCTTTATTTTTGGTAGACTAATAGTGTGTTATATTTTTATAATTACAAAATTATTAAATTATATTATTTGTTATCACTGACTGGTGTGATTAGGCCTGTTTGGAAGAAAATGTTATTTAAGATTGATACTAGGGTGGTAATATATTGGTGATAAAGCACCCTCCTACAAAGCTGGGAATCATTGAAACTGTCGGGAAGACTCATATAACTTTAGTACTATAGCATGAGTCAAAATTATGAATTATGTGTTTGGACATGAAGTGCTACTGGTTTGTCATGGTTATCAAAACGGTGACCATTCATCCGTTGTCTAGGTGTCCCTGTGGTGGGGCCAATGTATTCAGCAATGCAGTAGTTGCACTGTAGCTGATATATGAGATTTTCTGTGGAGCAGTCATGAGCTATTCCATTTGTGTGAGTGTGCTGTTGAATGAGGTGGAAGGTTTGTAGATTTTGCAGGTACTGCATCTCGGTTCGTTGCAAGGGCTTGATGTTGTTTATTGTTTGTGTGAGTGTGCTGTTGAATGAGGTGGAAGGTTTGTAGATTTTGCAGGTACTGCATCTCGGTTCGTTGCAAGGGCTATTCCATTTGTGTGAGTGTGCTGTTGAATGAGGTGGAAGGTTTGTAGATTTTGCAGGTACTGCATCTCGGTTCGTTGCAAGGGCTTGATGTTGTTTATTGTTTGTGACTGGGTCGGGCGATTTAGGGTGAACTATAATGTTGCAGAGATTACGGGGTGGGGGTCGTGTTTGAATGTGATTCTTGGAGCACTGTTGAGAAAATTTTGTGTGAGAGGTGATTATGTTAACATATTATATCATGTGTTTAGAATAAATCTGAATTAATCTAGCCCTTGATAATACTGGGTGGTGAGTGATATGTCATTGGAAGGTTGTTTCTTGATACGCTCTTGATTGGATAGGGCTCTGTTTGACTGTTAACTATGTGTTTAGGGCTTCCTTGGGTTGTGAAAGCCTTAAATAATCATTTACATTGCTTGTTAAGGTCTTCTTCCTCAGAACATTTACATTTAGCACTCCTTTTAAAGTGATTGTATATTTAGGGTGCAGCCTATATTCAGAAGTAGCTTATTCTTGGGTAATACCAGCATATTTGAAATGTGCATGAGAAGAGAAACGAGGAAAATACAAATTCTGTATTTTACTGCTTCATAAACACATACATAAATATAATTTCTGGATTTAGCAAAGGAACGGTTAGATAGTTTATCAAGGTGGGTGGTCTGCATTTGTATCAAACACTTATCAAGTAGTTTGTTACTGGGAAATTGTGATAAACACTGTATTACGATGTCCTTTAAGACAAGTCCCATTAATAAATTATACACACACAAATAGTCAAACACATTCATTTCAAATAAACTTCTATAATCTACTTTATGGTCTGGGGAACTCAAGTTCAGTGCTGCACTAACAAAAGTATGTCACCTTCCTATCTTGAGCTAGCTCTCTCCAGTCCACCTTACTACAGCCTCTATCCAGTCCATTTAACTACACCCTATCTCTTCCAGTCCACTCAAATATTATCCTCACATTTGCATCTAGGTCTTCCCACTATTCTTTTATTTCCCATTAGGTTTGCCAGTCAATACCATAACCTTGGTTCTAGTTTCTTCCATTTGTACTGCATGTTCTGCCCACTGTAATCTACAAAATTATAGGAGAAAATATTTGTCTTAAGTACTGTTGAGGGGATGGTGACCTGGTGGTCTAGGAGTAAGGTGTTGCGGACTTCTGTGCTGGGGTCCGGGTCCAATCCTCGGTCCCGGCACAGATTTATCTGATTATCAAAACCTTCCTTCACCTCTGACAAGTCGTGTATTAATCACATCTTGTGAATGTGGGGAATACCAGGCCTCCACTGTGGTTCGGATTCCACGTTAAACTGTAGGTCCTCCATTTCATCTCACAATACACCCTACCATTACATATTAACGTAAGTGCGTATAACCCGAACGGGTAGTAAAACGGGGTGATGATGATGATAATAATAATAACAATAACAACAACAATAATAATAACAACAACAACAACAACAATACTGTTGAGGTGTCAAAAGGGGATCACATATTTAAGAGTATATGCTCTAAATTATGATTTCACAGATACAGAAATGCTTAGTTACAACTAGGAATTATTGGTAGTCATAAGACAGCTTAGTTTAGGATGATATTCTGGTCTTGAAACAATGACTTCTGTTCTGTGACCATAAAAATTCTCGATAGGGATGAACAACCAGTTCATTTCTCAGAGTTTATTTGGGGATGAACTGAGTAGCAATCGATTTAGGACTATACATATAAAATACATTTTATATAATTTTCAGCAAAAGAAACTAATTATTTAGATTTTGAATCACTTAAGTTATTTGAAATTAAAACTAATTTTTATTACTTATTTATGAATATTAATGAACATATTTGCGATCATTTGATATTTATTTCAGCGTTTATTACCACAACAAAAACCTTCAGTTTTTGTTACATGACAATCAAATGAAGCCATTTTTAAAATTCATTTCAAAGTCTTGATGAATCCTTGACCTCTATTTGAGTTCCATTCTTAGGGACTGTTTCAAATTTATTCTGTCTCATTTTGATATTTATTTTAATATTTTTATATCTGTGTATTGTCCATTTAATGTTGTGTAGACACCTGCGATTTTTAACATGTGTATTATCCCTATTATTCTCCATACAGGGATTATACTACATATTATTATTTTTATCCTATCCTTAGTTTACTATTACCTCCTTACCACTCCTACTACTATCCTTAGTTTTATAGTTAGATCAATAATTTAAAAAAAATCTTTGGGCAACTTTATGTAAGCCCTGGATACCAAGTTTAATCCTGATTGATAAAATGGTTTTGCCCTTAGGCTGAGAAATAGTCAGACAGACAGCATTCCTTAAACCTCCTTTTCGGGTTCAAGGAGTCATTAAACATCAACATCTATAAAAATGTCCAATTTGATTTCTTTGATAGTCTCAAAACTTAACCTCTTCGGGGGGTTGCAATAAAATAAAATAGGATAACTCTATGGGATTGTATGGAGAAACCTCTCTTACTTGACTCTTGTGTTTCTGGAATAGGCGAGACTTGCTCAGCCATAGAAAATATAGTGAGGAAATAATCTTTATGCTTTTCCCACCTATCATAAATAACTCATATAGCTATAGCTGCTCCAATCACCTTTGCCTGTCCAATGTGCTCTTTGTGTATTTTATTTATATGTTTTTGTCCAGTATTGAAAGGTCCTGTGAAGCTCCTAGCAGTGTCTGGAGATGGTCGTTATCTTGTTGCTGGAGATAAACATGCTAATATTGTTGTTTGGAGCCTGACCAACTTGCAGGTAGACATTTTCACACTCTTATTTTGAGTTTCTATTAAACTTTATGTATTTAACACCACTCTTCCCCCCTCCCACCCAAGACCTTTTTATCTCCAACTCTTCCTTTAAGACACTCCAATATTTTCACATCTTCTTGTGCTCACATAATCTTTAAACTATATTTTTATGGTTCAATGAAATAGACTTATTTTGCATTAAGACACATCTGTTACATTAATGTTATTATTTATAATTGCATACCTTTGCTTTTGTATCTTAGACAACAATAGTGGGTAAATTTATATTATATTTGGAAGACGGTATAGGAAAGGTGGTTAGAAACATATAAAAGGGACAAACACAATATGAGTTTTACAATGAAAAGAAGAACACAGTTTACACTTTACATTGCTGCCATTGGACAAAGAGGTAATGGCTGCCTATTAAAGAAAATTGATCGCAACTGCCCAATCTCCGACCTAGGTTTCATTCTATCGGAACTCATCCCGGAGGAGCATGGAACGGGTAACGCGACTTCTTAAAAGAAGAAACAAAAAAAAACATAAAAGGGAGAAAACGGAAAATTGTAAAGAATAATAGGATACATAAATAGGAACATGTAAAGGTATAACATGAAGGACAAACACAGGAAAAGGACATTGGATGCAAATATATAATATATATCTCTATAAGGAAAACCTCTTGTCGCTTTATTAGATAGTTGTATTATATTTGGAAATATAATACAATTACCTCATGAAGCTAAAAGATGTTTTTCTTATAGAGTTGGGTAAATTTGTATTTTTGAAGTCCAGCATCTCTTTTAGTGAGAGGTTTAGTAACTAGAATGTAAGATGTAACCGGACATACTGGCTCACTTGAGAAATGTTTTTGGTATATTTATGGACAAGACTGTGGTTCATTTTTATTCATTCACATTAGCTTGAATATCGTGATGTTTTACTGTATAGGTGGTTATTAAAATTAATGTCATGCATTTCTTATTTAATCTTAAAATCTATATCCTTTCGAAACTCATATCTCTTCTCCATCAGATGTCTAATTCCAAATATTAAATCTCTCATTGACTTCTTAAAAAAGTATTCATAATTTGATATATTATTGTGAATTAGAATTCTCAAATCTGGGATATTTTCAAGGGTTCAAGTTATTAAAAGATTATAAGCATCTGATTACTAAATATATATCAATAATGACAAGGAATTTTTTCTGTTGTTAGTATCATCTTTCTCTGCCGAAGCACAGGTGTTCTCCTACAGCTCTGGCCATCCAGTCCAGCACCAACAACTTGGTGGTTGTGTACGCAGATCACAAGGTTGGTTAAACATCTTTCCTAGAGAGTGCTTTCTGTCATCCCTTATTTACTATGTTGCAATAAAAACACCATGTTTTTCACTTAACTTATCTACTAGTACTTAGTATTGTACCCGTCCTGCATCCTTAAGAGACAGGGGGAGGACGTACAAACTAACAAATTAAATAACCAAGAAAATGACCCATGTGAACAATGCACTATATAAATATTAGGGTTCTGTGAGTACTCATTTTCAATCTCAATCTCAACCTTAAGCGACAAACTCGAGATCGAGATCGAAACTTTTGTAGGCTCGTCATTTTCAAGCTTCTACTTGATGTACTTAATAATCAATTTTTTAAATGCAATAGTAAGCATAGTCTATTTAATTGAGATAATATCAACATTTTCACTTATAAATCAATCGATTACTTAACCTATTGTTAAAAATTAATTTTGATTTTCACATTAATAACGTAATGGAGCTCTAAAACCACTTCGACCTGTAAATTTATTCAATAATGTTGTCCCATTTGAATTATACTTGATTGAAGTTGTTTACTTGTATTGCCATGACAAAGCAATGGAAATAAAAATAGCTAAGAAGATTACTAAATAATCAAATGATTATTTTTAATGTCTTTAGCTTATCCCTTTCTAAAATAATAATTTATGTTAAATTAAAAATGTAATATCAAAAAGATATTATATTAAATGTTTCCAAACTGAAGATATTTAAAACTCGTATTAATTAATACGTTTAGCTACAAAACTAGTGCTAGTTAAGCTACTATCTAGCTATAGAACTATTTATGTTGGTTAACCTGTTTAAAAGCAATGTTGATCTTATTTATTGCAATACATATTTTACCAAACTTAATTTTTTTATTAAAAAAGCACTATTTAATATTATTTGCTAGAAATATAATTTTTAATTTTAAAGTATGAGCATCAACTTTTATAAGCATTAAAAATTAAATTGAAGTAAATTTCTCAGTAAAATAATGCTTAATGAGAGCCTGTACAATGCACATGTTCAACTGTGCTTAGAGAACGGAAATGAAACAGAAGATGTGCTCATTAGAGACCCTGATTTGTGGTAAATAAAACCACTGGATTTTGTTAAATAAAAAGTTGGATTTCGGTAAATAAAAGGGTAAGGCCCTGATTTTTGGTATGAAAAGTCTTAAGAGTTTTTTTGAGGTAATGGTAATAAATTAACTCAAATAGCTTAGAAAGTACTTGCACTGAATTATTTTATAAGACAAAAATGTCCATACCTTTTATCAACATACTTCACGTCAATCACCAAAGTACAAAGACAACATTATTTCCAAATTTTCAATTTTCAAGCTAGTACGCTTATCTGACATAATCTTGGAATATGCCGAAAATGCACGTTCACTGTCAACATTAGACACTGGAATCCATATTGCTTTTATGCTGTTGATGGCAAACTCTTCATGGTCTTCTTTAAGTCCAAACAATATGTCCAAAATGTCAACTCTTTTACTATTGATTTGCAAAGCTCTCACTTGTGTCTGCAACGCACAGTATCCTCTTTGAAAATTAATTTCAGAGCAGGATTTTAAAAATGGTATTTTCCGAGCTGATTGGAAGAGATCAGAATTAACTTGTTTTGTCCCAATCGAGCGAATGTCAAAAAGAGTACCTATGTTTTCAAAAAATGTTTTGGATGGGTCTGACTTATGGAGTGAATTCAGCTTTATAAGGCACTGCCGTCCTAAAGATTGAAACTGACTTTTGACATTTGCTTATTTTAGAGTTGGAAGAATTTTCAATTTTTCCTGTGGTTTGCATGTCAGAAATCAGTTTAAAATTACTTTGTAGCACTGTCACTTTACCATACAACTTATGACTGAAGGCATAGGTAGAACCTTCGAGTATAGTAATTAATTCCACCAATTCAGAACAATGATCAATTAAAAATGTTGCTTGGCATTCAATCAACATTAGGGTACTTTATCATTTGCTGCTGTCACCTCCTTCAATGTGGAAAAATATTCCACTAGCTTCACCAAATATTCATGAGTTCCATTGCGTTAAAACCGGGTTTGGAAATAGTTTAGCAGACTTTTCACCTTTACTGTATTTTTCATTCAGAAATGCTAGATAATTATGTTTTCTCTTTCGAGTGTTCAGAAATACAGCCTTTGCTTTAGCAACACACTCATTAAGCTCTGGCAGCTCTGCTGACCAATAATTTTGAACCAAATTAAGTTTGTGGTCCCAGCACTGTATATGTAGAAAATCATTGCTTAAGAGAACTTTCAAAGAAATCACACAATTTTCTGCCTAATTTCCCTGTTCACTTGCATTGGTTAAATTTTAACTTTTCCTTTTGACAATTCTGAATTTATCACAATATTACCTTTAAACTTAATTTTAACTTATTACTATACCTAATATATCTTTCTTTGTAATGTTTTATTCATTAATCTGTAACCTTAGAATATGTGATTTTTATTTGTATTGTATTGTCTAATTTTAATATGTTTTCTGTATTTTAACCTATTCTGTATTTAACCTGTTCTTTTTATACTAGATTTCCCACTCCTTAATAGGAATTATAAAGTTGTAAGGTTTTAATTATTTATAGGCTTGCCAGTATTCTATTCAATCTATCTTCTCTTCTATATAATGTAATGTTCCAATACTTGTCTCATCCACATGAAGTGATTTTGAGTAAAATGCGAAAAACTTTTTCTGACTCTACGTTGATGTTAAGAAGTCCAACTTTTAATTATATATTATGTGAATACAATTAGGATTATAAATCTAGAAAGAAAAATGTATTCATCAATTGGTACAAAAGATATTTAATTAAAATATTTAGATAAGAAGAGTTTTGCTACAAATCAATGTACAAAAGCAGTTATGGAAACAAACAAATAGGATAAGGTCAGTTTTGGTGCAAAGAGCATACATACAGTAGAATGCAATAGAAGCTTCAAAACAAAATGAATAACATGAAAGTATTACGCAGTATAAAATATTACTCAATGTCTATTAAAAAAGTTAAATACAGTTAATGTAACACACAATGTTTTTAAATTTTCACTAAATTACTTGAGATATTTCAAATTCTGAGATCCTCACAGTCTTCAGGTAGTGGTATTTCTGCTTCATAAAAATCTTCTACCTCACTTTCTGTAGAATACAGAAGCACCTGCCTGTAGTAGTCCATTCCATCCTGTTCATCCCATCCTTCTCCAAAATGTTTGTTTAACAATTTCTTGACATCTTCAATTTTTTCTGCTTTCACTGGAACTTGGGATGGTAGCGGCTCAGGATTGATTGAATGTATACTTTTACCTTTCTTCAAAAATGGTTTAAAAGTTCCTGTATCCACTCGGTAGTTGATTTCTCCTTTCATGACAATGTTCTTGTTCTTGGTTTTCTTTAGTGTGATCCTCTTTGTTGGAGAAAACTTAAAGTGTAACTGACCAGGGGCTTTAATGACATCAGCTACAGAGGATT
>CABEEJ010004919.1:27168-56979 GCA_901482245.1 Timema douglasi
TGTCATTATTTAAAACCAGACTTTGAGTACAAGTCATTTACAATGAACACTGTGCTACTTAATGAATCACACACAGCTGTGAACATCAGAGCTACACTGCAACAGGCTGTTTGTGAATGGGGCATTGCTTTAAATGAAGATAAACTTCCAATATATTGTGTCAGCAATAATGCTACAAATGTTCGTTCTGCAGTTAATTCCCTGTTTATTTCCATTCCATGTTTTGCCCATTCCCTACAATTAGCTATCCATGATGCCAAAGCAGAATGTTCTGGGGTTTGTAAGCTTTTGACAAAGGCAAAAGCAATTGTGGGACATTACAGTCATAGTCCATCTGCCACGAGTGCCCAGATCAACAAACCCCTATATCTGGTGGAGGGAAGAGGGTTCTCGGAAATACCCTAATGTCTCCATGGTAGCCCTCAAATACCTGGGAATACCTGCTACAAGTGTGTGCAGTGAAAGGGTATTTTCTAGTTTAGGAAACATTGTAACTGCCAGGCGTGAAACGTTAACTCCTATTCATGTCGAGGAATTAACATTCTTTCAAAATAACTTGAAGAGAAAGTAACACTTCTAACTGCCTGTGTAAATAATTTCTTACAATGTTTGTTTTTATTTTAACTTATAAAAACTGTTTGATGTTGATATAATTTTTCTTAATTCTTAATACACGTTTTTATAAATAAATTATTACATAATCTGCCCTGAAGTGAATATTTTTTAAAGTTTAATTGCAAATCAAATGTAGGATAATATTATTGCACAATGTCACAGGACTGTGTAAATATTTTCTTAGCATATAACTTAACCTAATATAGTATATACCTATATTTTTTATAAAATATAATTGTCTATTTATGTGCCCAAGTAAATGTCTTTTTAGTAGGCCTACATATTTTTTTCTAAAAAGGTTAATGTCTTATTGTGTATTATTACACAATTTGGCTAAATTGTAAGGTTTTATTAAAGTTAAATAAAATATATCAATTTAATAGCATTTGAACTAAATATAAATATATTAAGGCTAAAAACATCCAGTTTTTTTTAGAAAAATAATTTGTTTTAAGAGCTATTATTAGTTGTTTAAATTTTATTCGAACTTCGATTCGACTTCGAGAATATTCTTGAATATTCGCTTCGACTTCGCTTCGAACTGAAAAAACTGGCTTCGCACACCCCTAAATTTTATAATAAAGGAAATTGATAAAACTAAAAAAAAGGAAAAATAAACTCCTAAGAATAAATTCTATGAAGAAAGCCCACCTAGGGAAAGAGGAAAAATGTGGGAAGAGTCCAATGCACAAAGGTGACATCTTCTTCCTTTTTTCTGTCTTCTATAGTAGAAGTAGTCACACACACATTTTAACACAAATATCATAATATTTCGGCATTGTTGCCTTTATCAAACACAAAGAAGAAGAGAATACAAATAACACAAACAATGGATTACTCCATTTTGAATTTTAAAAATAAACCGTTAGAAACACATTGTGCCAACTGTTTTTGGGAGTAAAGATAAATTCCTTGGCTATGGTTAATATTTTTAGGAAACTTATGATGATCATGATAATAGATAAGAAAATAATGATATTTTTAAAAACAGTAATAATAATGTTAATTTGAAAAATAATAATAATAATAATATTGTAGAAATAAACTATCTTCTGTTGAGGCCTGGTGGTAATCTTGATTTGGTAATCCATTGGTGGGCCAGTTCCCACTGTCTTAAGTTGAGAACTGTTGCACTGTTTGGGAAATGCTCTTAATATTTTGGTGGTGTAGCAGGTTTGAAAGTCCTGGTTGTGGGTACAGGCTTGTCCGGATCTTTGTGGTTTGTGTCAAAACTATGATTGTTCATTCGCTGTCTGAGAGAACTTGTAGTGAGGCCTATATATTCTGCATCACATGATTTGCACTGTAGTTGATATATCAAGTTATTGGTTTTGCAATTGTAATAACCAGGGATCTTGTATTCCAATTTGGTTACTTTGCTGTTGAAGGATGTAGGTGGTAGGTGAATTCCACACGTGCTGCAACGGGTGCTACCGCAGGGGTATGAACCTTTGGTAGTTGATTTTTCTTCTCGGGTTCTCTTGGGGTCAGGAAGTTTGGAATGGACTAGAATATTGTGGAGATTGGGTGGCCGTTTGAAAGTGACTCTTGGGGGTGAACTAAGAAGGTTTTGTGTCTGGTTAGAATTGGTTAGGAATTTGTAACCACTTTTAAGGATGGTGTTGATACGTTGTAGACCAGGATGGTATTAGGTTGTGAGAGGGATGTCCTCAACTTTTTTTTGGAGGGTCATAGCCATCCCTAGAGAGTGCTCTGGAGATTTGATTGTCTATTAGAGGCTTAGGGTAGCCTCTACTTAGGAAAGCTGTGGAGAGTTGTTTAGCCACCTAATTTTTAAACGGAGTTACAATAAAGCAATAGCAACGATTACAGTTCTCTTCTCATATACTGACTACAGCGCTTGGTGATTTAGTGTCTCACTAATCTTGGGTCAGTTATGTTAGTACTTTGATATTATAATCAAAACCTTAAAGAATGTATCCCCTGGTATGCAACCAGCAGAAAATCTTTAAAATAATTTAAAGGCTGGCTTAAGTATTCACCAACAACTTTTCCCCCCTTCCCCTGAGCATACCCCTTCTACCACTCATCCTCAAACACTTTATTTGATTTGTACATATTTATGTAAAAGAATCTTTGTCAAGGTCGTAGCCAGTTTTTTTTTTACCCCCCAGTCGATTGAAAATTTATGAACAAAATATATATGGCTGTTTTTATGGTCTAAGCAATATCAAAATTAAGATACAAGTACATATTAGGGGGCTTTGTTACTATAAAAAGCACTTCAGAGAGCTTCTAGAGGTGTAATAATATTTAAAAAATTTCCTAGCC
This sequence comes from Timema douglasi, assembly GCA_901482245.1. Classification (NCBI taxonomy): domain Eukaryota; kingdom Metazoa; phylum Arthropoda; class Insecta; order Phasmatodea; family Timematidae; genus Timema; species Timema douglasi. The sequence goes on from CABEEJ010004919.1 coordinate 30,076, forward strand.
CTTGGCAGTTAGGGGAGTATGTTACTATGAAAACACTTAGATAGCTTCTAGATGTGTTTAATATTAAGAATTTTTCCTAGCCTTCAGCAGTTAGGAGGTAATGTTGTCATAAAAAAAACTTTTCAGATAGCTTCTAGAACTGTATCATGTAGAATTTTTTCTAGCTTCCGGCAATTGGAAGATGTGCCCCCCAAACCCCCTGAAATTATTGACTGGCTACGGCCTTGTTCTTGGTGTCCCTAATATAGTAATTTAAGTAGTTTAGGTACAGTACTAAACAAAAAGATAACCTCACAAAGTCATTTAGTTAAACAATATTATTGAATTGCATTTATGATAGTGAAACATGTCACTTTCTAAATCAGGGGTCTCCATACCATTTTACTACACGAGCCACATAATATATTTGACACATTTTCGAGGGAAAAAGTAACGGTGACCTATTCTTCAAGTACCATTATTTTTACCCTGAATGCCTTGACATGTGTGAATAGATCACAAATCAAGTTTGTTTCAGCATGCAAATTTAGATTCAAGTAATACGGCCGGTCACGTCTGTAAAAAATGCCACTTTCCAAAGCCAGTCAGTGTTTGATAAAAGTGATTGGGGTTAACTCTTCTCTGTGAGAAATGAATCAATGTATATGTAATAATTATATTTATATTAATTAGTCAATATAATTACATATTTTTAAAATTAGGTAACATCTTTCAGGACTTTCCTTTCATAACCTTCTGCTGGGAGATTTTGAACTACCTAAAAATGATCACAAGTCATTTCTCTTGTAGCTCTCTCTTACACCGTGGGTGTATGCGACTGAAAATCAAGGTTTGCACTTAAGACACCATTATGGCTTGATGTTAGGGGGGAAGCACGCATGCAGACAGGAACTGGACATGTCAAATATACTGCGGGGTTAAGAAATAATGAAGAGAAACAATTAATTTGATTTTTGATAAAATCTTGGTATGGGCCATATATCTTGTGGCCTGCAGGTCATAGTTTGGAGACCCCTGCTTTATAGCATTTATTCACAACCTATCTTTATGTCCTTTACATCCAACTACCCATCCAAGATATCCACACATCAACAATTATTGGGTTGAGAGAGAGAAAATGTGTGGAAAACCATCAAGTAAAAACCATCTTCAATACACCCAGCCAGGATTCAAATTCTGACCTCCCCATATAGTTCTTGAGACCATAGTAGATGATCTGAATTGAATATTCGATTATTAAATTTTTCTAGCAAAAAAACTCTTTTGCAAAGTTATATTTACAGATAAGTTACTATTCAATTTTTAACTATTTTTTATAAAATGGTCAATTCAAAGAAATCAATAAATAACACCATAAATAAAGTTAGCTTTGTTAATTAATGTTTACATGCATGTTAACAGAACTCAATTGAAGCTCACATGTACATTAGGTTTATTGTATTCTTGGTTAAAGGTACTAAAATGTATATGTTCTAAAATTATAATACAGACATTTTAAGAATGATCAACAGCTTCTTGGTTAAATTTTGAAGTACTTCACAATGAAAGAAAGGTTGGTAACTGCTGCTATAGATTATTGTAGTCAATACCACATTGTTTTGCACTCATTCTTCATAAACAGAAGTTTACTTTAATTATTCATTGGAGCATTTAGCAATAAATAAACCTATCCAATAAAAATAACATGTTGCTGAGGGATTGTCTGTATGAGCTGTGGAGGCTTGATGGTTTTCAATGGAGAAGTGTAGAGGGGCCCCACTCTTTCTAATGTGTACTGAGGCTGACTGGACCGCCATCCGACAAAACCTGACTCACACAAACACACTCTTATGATATACTAGATCAGGGGTGGCAAATCTATGGGACGGGAACACTATTTAGGTGGCACTCTGACATAAAATAAAACACTAGGCTAAATAAAACTTAAATTTTCAACGTGGTGTAATTTTTTGAAGTCATTAATATTTCTAACGCCATTTTATTCAATGTCATATTACAATAAACTTTGTGAATCCTCTGATGTATTTACACTTTAGGTTGGCTAACCTAGTGTTTTGATGCAATGAATTGTTGTCTCCTTCTCATCATGCCCCACCCAAATCGACTTGATAACCTGTGTTCCTGACCAAACCCAAACCCTTCAAGCAGCAATATTAAATGAATATAGAAGTGTATTAATCCAGTCCACCCTTAGCTGGTTACTTCGAGTGTACATGTAATAAAGTCAACACCTAGACATTGTCTTGGATCTAATGATATTTAAATAAAATTAAAATCAAAACATGAAAATTATAGAGGAATTGTTTCAAGCCTCTACCGATTGATAGGAAATGATCCTTAAAAAACTATTATTAAATGTAGAAACTTTAATGCTCATTAGATTGTTGATGATTAAGTATAAATATATTTGACTATGCACTAGGTATTCTAAGGCTTTGGGTAAAGTTCTAGATGAATGCCAGTTGAGCAGTTTTCCTTGCAGTATAAAAGAGTCCAGTTTATAGTGAGAGGGAAAAATTATCTGTGATAGGGTTAAGAAATATGTTAATGTAATTTTATCTGTATGCTCTGTTATGTCTTGTAGATTGAGATAAAATGTTATCTATAGTTAGGTTTAATCACATCAATCAAATTGGGGATATCTTCAAAGTGTTAATTTAGTCCATCAAGAGGCATTTTTAGTGTTGTCTAAATAGCTTGCTTATGAACAACAATTAATATATAGTTTTTTTTAGCATTGTGTCTTATTACCTGTTCAGAAAATACGCTTACATACTAATTATGATGATAAGCTAGGGATGAGGAAGGGTGAATTTAGTGGAAGTGTATCTGCTTCTGTGTGGAGGGAGAATGAAAAACCACCCTCAGTACACCCGACCAGGATTCAAACTCTGATCTCTTTGTCATCAACAGTATAGTCTATTGTGAAAGTGTAGACATAGTTCTCACCACACAGTATGAGGGAATGATATCTGATATGATAGCCCATGTACAAATAACACATTGTGCCCCTGTTTCTAAGTTGCCCGAATGGCCCTAAGGTGTCAAGTTTGTTCATGTGTTGATTTCCAACACACTGGTAATTATTAAACTTATTGACAGATACTCTTTCCAAGTCATGGGGGTTTTCCCTAACACTGTGATCAAACATTACGAGTATGCCTTGATAATCATGTGATTGTCCATATTATAAAGCTTGTAAACATCAAGCAAACACTAACCTGAGCTGGTTTTTGGTACAGCTGGAGATATTGGCACAGTTGTGTTTATCTGGTTGCTTGTAGATAACATGTTTATGTTTGTCTTACAAGTCTCTTGGGATGTTAGATCATATTCATTCGCCTTCTCTTGGTAAGTCTAGCAGAAAAAAAGTTTTATTAGTTGTGTAACGGTAGATGTAGAGACTATTTTGCGAGTGCAGTGAGCGTACCAACCTCTGTAACTGGAATGTAGAAATAAGGGGTGGGGGCGACCACTGCAAATAGCCAGGTAACAGGGTAGTCTTCCTGTGAGTGCGTTTGGGACTGGGCGTGTTATAACAGAAACGTGGACACGGTGACCGAAATTGTACGTGTTATATTGATGTATGATAGTTGTACCCTTAAATGTAAATATATATATAATTTGTAAATAGTAAAACACGATACAATTGGTGGCAGTGGTCGGATTTTGTGAACTCAAATTAAAATGGCAGAAATGTGTGCAAAACCAACTGTATACACGGGTTCTGGTGATTGGTGTGAGTGGCTATTTCAGTTCCAAATGGCGGCAGAAATCAATGGTTGGAGTGATGAAAAAAAATGTTTGTTCATGGGTATGTACCTCTCGGGGGTAGCTCTGGGTGTGTACAGAGACCTGCCAGATAGTGAGAGAAAGGTATGGGCAACATTAGTGGAGCGGTTAGGGGACAAATTTAATCCACGTGAAAGGACAGAACTTGATAAATTACAGTTCCAAAATCGAACTAGGCAGGTAGGCGAATCGCTACTGGAGCTTGCTACGAGCTTAAGAGCCCTCGCGACTCGCGCATACCCGAATGTAAATAGCGAAGCTAGGGACGAATTATCGCGGGACCGGTTCTTGGCAGTTCTCGGGAGTGATATAAGACTTCGTGTGCGGCAAGAGCGGCCTAAGACACTGGAAGCTGCCGTGAGCTTGGCTCTTGAGCTGGAAGCTATAGGCCAAGTGGAGGCGGCCAATCAGGTGTGTCGAGTATCCGCAGATGATGAGTTATTGCAGCCGATAAAGACGAGTGACGCTTGTGTTGTAACTCAAGAGCATCACAAAATGGAACAAATGATGAACATGGTGATGCAGACAATGGATGCCGTCCGCGATGTTTGTGAATCTTTGAAAAATGTTGCGGGTACCATCCAGACAATGAAGCAATGTCAACGTGGACGAGAAATAAAGTGCTACCAATGCGGTGAACTGGGACATGTTCGGGCAAAGTGTGGTAAGAATAAGAAACAAAAAAACTAGTGCGCGCCGGTGTGCCCGAAACCACACCGGCAGTAAATTCCGATTCAAAACAGTACCGCGTTGTAGTAGGAAGTGTGGACCCATACTCAGCCGTGTTCGTGGAAGGAAAATTGTGGGACGAGCCTATAGATTTACTGATAGACACTGGAGCGGCTGTTTCCCTCATAGATGAGAAAGTTTGGCAACGAGCGTCAAATGTCAAACTTCAGCCAACGAACAGGTCAGTTATAAATGCAAGTGGTGATCATATGACTGTGCTTGGTACAGTGAGTGTACCCGTTAGAATAGGAAGCTACTTTGTAACACAGGAAATGATTGTTGCAAAGGGACTGACACAGATGTGCCTTATAGGCACTGACTTCTTACGCAGAAACAAATGCGATGTTTTGCTTTCGAAAGGAATAATGCGGGTAGGTGAAGGGGAAGTACCCCTAAATAAAACACAGGGGGAAACACAGCCTGGAGTGTGCCGGGTGACTTTGAAAGAAACAATCGTGATACCGAGTGGACATGAGGTGGTGCTTCAAGCAGCAGTCAGTGCGGACATGGGGATGGGGGTATTAGAAACAAATAGTCACCTTTCTGAGAAGCATGGAATTTTCGCGGCCCGCGTTGTAGTATCTTCCAAGGACAAGGCTATTCCAGTGAGATTGCTAAATCCACACCCACATCCAGTGACTTTATATAGTGGGACAAATATTGGATCACTGATGCCATGCGTCATCGCAGGGACGGTAGGGACTGGAGATAAAACTACCCGGGACGAGAAGGCATCTAGCTTATTTGATTTAGACTCAGCCAAGCTATCACTTACCCAACGTTCCATAGCAGAAGCCATGTTGAACGATTTTCCAGATGTGTGTTCTTGGGGACCAAACGACCTTGGTCGTACTAATCTAGTCTATCACGAAATTGATACGGGTGGAAGCACACCCATCCGCCAACCACCGAGAAGAGTACCATTCCACCGTAGGGAGGAAATGAGAAGTGTTGTGAAAGAGATGAGCGAAAATGACGTCATTCAACCCTCAACCTCCCCATGGAGCTCACCCGTTGTTATGGTGAAGAAGAAAGATGGCGGAACTAGGTTTTGTATAGATTATCGGCGGCTGAACGATGTTACAAAGAAAGACGCGTATCCCCTACCTCGTATAGACGATCTACTGGACTCTCTAGGAGGTGTGAAGCTATTTTCCACAATCGATATGGTGAGTGGCTACTGGCAGCTTGAGGTTGCTCCTCAGGATCGTGAGAAGACCGCATTCACAACAGGAGATGGGCTGTGGGAGTTTAAGGTGCTTCCCTTTGGAGTTTGCAATGGCCCAAGCACGTATCAAAGATTGATGGATCTAGTTCTATCGGGCCTCCAGTGGGATACGGCATTGGTGTACCTGGATGATGTAATCGTGATTGGGAGAACCTTTGAAGAGCACATCAGTAGACTACGTGAGGTGTTCAAGAGGTTACGGGAAGCTGGCCTAAAAGTGAAACCATCGAAATGTAATCTATTTCGAACAACTGTGAAGTTTCTGGGACACGTTATTTCAAAGGAAGGTGTGGCCACTGATCCGGAAAAAGTTCGTGCAGTGGTGGACTACCCCATACCTAGTGATATCACTGAACTCAGGGCATTTCTGGGGCTATCTTCATATTACAGACGTTATGTAAAGGGATTTTCAAACATCGCGGCACCCCTGTACCAGCTCACACAAAAAGGAGAGAGGTTTAGGTGGAGTGAACAGTGTGATTGTGCCTTTAATCAGCTGAAACAACTTCTCACATCTGCTCCAATTCTTGCCTATCCAAGGATGGACACTGAGTTTATCTTGGATACAGATGCCAGTGGGACAGGCATTGGAGCTGTTTTAAGTCAAGTACAGGAGGGAGAAGAACGCGTAGTATCCTACCTTAGTCGAGCGCTAACAAAGGCTGAGCGTCGCTATTGTGTAACTAGAAGAGAGATGTTGGCGTTGGTGTATGCAACTCGACACTTCCGGAGTTATTTATACGGCAAAAAGTTTAAAGTACGCACAGACCACAACTCTCTTCGCTGGATGCAGCAGTTTAAGGAACCTGAAGGGCAAGTTGCCCGGTGGCTAGAGCAATTGGCCGAGTTTGAGTTTATGGTAGAGCATCGTCCTGGAAAGAGTCACGGAAATGCTGACGGATTATCACGTTTGCCATGTAAACAATGTGGGCAGGAGGAGCTTCCGGTATCCGCTATATCTCAAGATAACTCCAGCTGGGCACTTCATTGGTCAGACACGGACATCAGATTGCTACAGGACGCTGATGAAGCCATCGGACACATTGCTCAACTAAAGCGGGAAGAGAAGGAGAGGCCAACCGCCTGTGAAGCATCCAGTAGAGGAGAGAGCTACATGAGCTTGTGGGCACAGTGGAAACGACTAGAAGTACATCGGGGCCTTCTGTACCGTCGCTGGTTGGAAGAAAATAAGCCGGATATACTTCAGCTTGTAGTACCACGTCACCTATCTACCGATATTTTAAGATCACTGCATGATGCGGTTACTGGCGGCCACTTAGGTGTTACAAAGACGTTAGAGAAAATCCGACATAGGTTCTATTGGCCAGGGATGACCAATGATGTAGAGCTGTGGTGTAGAGAATGTCCTGAGTGCGCGAGAAGGAAATCACCGACCACCAAGCTGAGAGCACCCCTTGGGACTTACCTCGCAGGATTTCCCCTCCAGCGTGTAGCTACGGATATTCTGGGACCCTTGCCAAAGACAGCTCAAGGAAACAAATACATTCTTGTAGTGACTGACCACTTCACCAAATGGACGGAGGCATATGCTATGCCAGATATGGAAGCGTCAACAGTAGCTAAGCTTATTGTGGAAGAGTTCATCTGCCGGTTTGGTGTGCCAGTGGAACTTCATACAGATCAAGGACGCCAATTTGAGTCTAAGCTATTCCAAGAAATTTGTCAACTTCTTGGGATAGAGAAAACTCGCACAACTCCATACCACCCACAATCAGATGGCCTGGTAGAAAGATTCAATAGAACTCTATGCGCAATGCTTTCCCAGTACGTCAACAACTCTCAGGACAACTGGGACAAGGCCCTGCAACAAGTCCTACTAGCATACCGGTCCAGTCCACAAGATTCGACGAAGTTCACCCCTTACTATCTCATGTTCGGTCGGGAGGTACGGTTACCAATTGACGTGATGTATGGAGAACCAGAGCCTGCCGACAGTGTTGTAGAGTATGCTCGGCAGTTAAGAACAAATTTAGAAACTGCACATCGTTTGACACGAGAACATCTCGGCAAAACACATCGGGTGCAAAAAGATGTGTATGACCGGAAGTGCATGGGCAGTGCCTATAAGGTTGGTGATCGTGTGTGGCTGCACCAGCCAGCAGTCAGAAAAGGAACCTCACCTAAACTGCACAGGGCATGGGATGGCCCATATATTGTGAAGACCATAATATCAGATGTAGTCTACCGCATCCAACGTGAATCACCCAAGCGTAAACGGATGATTGTACATTTCAACCGGCTGAAGCCATGCAGTTCAGTCCTAAGGGAACCAACATCAACAACAGACAGGGAAGGGACAGATGTTAGTGAAAACTTGTCACCTGAGAAAGACTTAGGGCCTAGTCTTTTACCGAGAAGTTCTAGTTTAGATTTTTCTAACGAGGATGAAACAAAGACTAATAGTCCGGAATTATTTGTGCTACCCAAGATTATTCCAGAGAGACGCTATCCTGCAAGGCAGAGGAAGCCCACGGGATACTATCTGGATGTATGATCCTAATGACTCTCCTGAAGAGAAAAAAAAAACCCACAAACCTCTTAGTGTGATTGATATGTGTTATAGTGGCTCAGGAGACCCTCTTAAAAAGGAGGGAACAGTGTAACGGTAGATGTAGAGACTATTTTGCGAGTGCAGTGAGCGTACCAACCTCTGTAACTGGAATGTGGAAATAAGGGGTGGGGGCAACCACTGCAAATAGCCAGGTAACAGGGTAGTCTTCCTGTGAGTGCGTTTGGGACTGGGCGTGTTATAACAGAAACGTGGACACGGTGACCGAAATTGTACGTGTTATATTGATGTATGATAGTTGTACCCTTAAGTGTAAATATATATATAATTTGTAAATAGTAAAACACGCTACAGTTGGATATACACATTTAATACAACATTGCAAAGATTGGCACGAGGGATAGTATATATATATATGAGGTATTTAACATGTACTTTCTTAATCGACTGATTGGATCAACACACGAGAATCTCTATGAGTTAGAGCAAAAGGGCCTACCAACTTTGCCAGGAAAGGTATTTTCACATACTTTTCAGGGTTCTCACAATCAACTTGGGACTGATGGCTTACTTCCCTTATGAAGGGAGTTGTGGTAAGGACTTACATCGCTTAGACAAAATCATTTGATCCTGGCTGGGCTTGAACCCACGAATATCTGGTTATGAGGTAAGCACTTTACTCCCAAAACCACTGAGTTCAATATGAGGGTGACTTAAACTAAACAACAGTGATTCATATAATTATATGTTATTTCTGCTACCTATGTTAAATTTTTCACAACTTGTATTTTAAGGAGAAAATAAAAAGTAATGTGGGAGTGTGAAGTATCCTAATACATGGTGAATGATATATGTACTGTCTTATTCACAATTACATCTTGTGAATGTGGGTAATGCCAGGCCTCCACCGTGGTTCGGATTCCACGTTAAACTGTAGGTCCTTCATTTCATCTCGCAATCACCCTATCATTACACATTAGCGTAAGTGCGTATAAGCCGAATGGGTAGTAAGACGCTGTGCTAATAATAATAATTATTATTATTATTCACAATTATTATTCTTTGGTTATTCGCAGGAACTATTAAATTATGTTTAACTAGTACTCATAAAGTTTAATGTTTAGATATTTTCAAAACTCTTTTAGAAACAGTGCTAGTTTGTGGGGTTTAAAAAAAATTAAGTACATTTCTTAAACAAACATTTTAAACATCTATTATAATAAATAGCTATGTAATACTATGTAATAGGTCTCGTAACCTGAATAGCCAGACAACTACATATATATACTATTATGAGGTTGGCTAGACTTTGACCTGGAATGTATTTATTTTTATTATATAGTTTAAACATTTCTATAATACATGGTATAAAAGTTCAAATCTTGAATAAAACGTGCCATAAATATTGTTATTAATAAGTAAATTGGTATGTATAGATACTTTTCTTAGTGGAATACTGCATTGATAACACATACCAATAAAAGTAAGGTTTAAAGCTCCTTAAATTCACTAGTGGTTCCAAGAATTGTAACCATTTCAAGCAAGATTGTGAATGAGAAGAAAAATTATGTTTTTAAGTAAGTGTTTTTATCTATCTACTTTTTATTTTATTGTGTCAACATTTTAAATTTATTTAAAATCTATGGTGGATAAGTTATGAGCTTTTAGATGTTTGATTTTTACTGTTTTTAAACATTGCTTTGCTTAATACATTGTTGTGTGGAAATAGCATATTTAGCATGATCGACTGCGGACGATACTAGGGACATGCGTTAGTGGACCTAAAATTATAAGACCTAAAGTCACAACTCCTAAACTAAATTTCTTAACTTTATAACACCTAATTTTATATACCTAAAAGCACTGGAACTAAAATTAATTTTTCATAGATTACTTTAAAATAGCCTTAACTGTTCAAACAGGCATTGGGCCTGGAGGCACTAGACCTAAACTTTGTAAGATCTAACTTCACTGGACCTAATTTTATAAGACCTAACCTCACAAGGCAACAAATACAAGACCTAACTTTAAATAGCATACCGGTATAAGTCCTAAAACAACTTTTTTTTTTAACACACTGAAAGGAACATTGACAAAGGCGTACTTACTTACTACTTCCACAATAAGTAACTAATTTCTACTTCAATATCACCTCGGTAAGTGTGCTGGCTATCCCTCCTAATTTAAACCATGATTTAGCCTAGTGCTCTATACCACATAACCTAAATCATACATCAAATTTTAACAGAATTACTATCTATACAAGGTTATGTAAGGAGAAGAGAATCAGTGGTAAAATATTAATGGCTTGTTAATATAATAGTAGTGTAAGTTTCATAAAAATATATCAAATCTATAAAAAAAAAACTTAGATATATGTTACACACCTAGTTAGTAAAATAATCATCGGTAGAAACTATTCCCTACAAGACACCCAAAGAGGTCAGATGTTTTTATAATTTTTATTTCCTCGCGTTTTACTACCTTTTGATTTATACGTATAAATAAGTAAGCTAATAATTATGCTATTGTTGTAAGAATTATAAAGGTAGAATTTAGAGTAAATTTACCTGCACTTGCGTGGAAGGAGAGGGGGAAACCATTTAGGAAAAAAACAGCTGCAGTACAATAAACAGGATTAATATTCCGACATGCCTGTCACCAGCAAACCAGACTTAAGTGGAAGGACTACCTTGTAAAACTTGAGAAGCGCTATCAGCGCAACTCCTAAGAAATGTCCACATATTGAACTATTTGGACTGTTTAACAGACATCGAGCTAGAGTTGCGTGTTGTCATATCTGTCAAGTTTGGCATGAAAGAGTGAAGGGGGAGGGACCTAATCTGTTGTTTACAAGGGTCAAGTTTCTTGGAAGGGAAAGGCCAGAGTGTGGCTTTTATCAAAGACCACTCACTACTTTGCAGAAATTTGCTACTTTATTTTTAGGTTTAGCTCAAATAATCAGTAGTCTGGTTTCTTTATATTTCTTACCTGGTGGAATAAAACATTTTTCATTCAACTTTCTTGTATCAGACTGGATTGCTGGTGACGAGATCGGGGTTCAATTCCCAATAGAGTGTACTAGGGGTGTCTTTATTTTTCTTAAAACGGTTCCAACGCTTGTGTATTATACTAATTACTTTAATGCGTTAGGCATCAGGAAGGTTAAATTAAGAGGAGGTGCATCCGTATTTTCGTGGTGTGAGAGCGGGAAAAATATTTAGGGAAAAAACACCTAAACACCGGAATCGAACTGTGATCCCCATCTTCAGCATGTCAGTTAAACATGGCGGGTAACACACACTATTAGACTGGATTGCTGGTGGTGGGAAGTTTAAAGTTCAAATCCCAGTCGGGTGTAACAAGGTTATTTTTCCACTAAAATGGTTCCCCACTCTCAATATACGCAAATGTGAGAACATTCAATCTAGAATGTCACCTTCCCCATTCCTAGCTCAATAGGGTAATTAATGTATGTGTATAATTCAAACGGCTAGTAAGTCGTCATGAAAAAAATTACTATTGTGAGGACTACCAAGAGTGTTGGTGAAACTTTATTAGTGTCGGGCGAGGTGATTTATAAAAAAATATCTTTTTGAGGAGTTTTTAGGGGATTGACTCCAAGACAATGGAAAATATTTGAAAATGTAATGCCACTAAAAGCTAATTGAGGTGTCCCATAAGCATTTTAAAGTTTGATGCAAACCATCTTTCAGCTTCAAACTCGAGTATATAAGAGCGGAGTTTAACAAGTTGGGGGGAGGAGTGGAGGAGAAATGGTTGGTAACATGCCACCCTACCAACCCTTCCCATTTCACCCTCAATGAGTAACACTGGATATAAAACTATCGACAGACACACCGTAGAATGCAGATCATTTCCTCAGCGTCTGACTTAACCCAAGCTAAGAGGGGTGAGGACAGTGTCTGAGAGTCACAATGGCAACTTAGTTTTATTTTAAAGATCCATACGTCAGTCATGTAACTACGGGGGATGGAAAATATCAAAATCTAAATAATAATAATATTAAGAAGAAGAAGAAGAAGAAGAAGAAGAAGAATGGTAATAGAAATATCTTATCAGTAAACATACAAGTTTTTTATTTTTAAACCTTTCTTTCATGGACATAGAAAGTTGGGGGTGAAAAGTCTGGACCTCCCTTGAAATTTGTTAGAGCCCTTTAAAGTAAGGTGGGGGAGGACATATATATATGTATAAAATATAAATAAGTAATTTTATATTTTACTTTCCATTCTTGTAACATATCAGCCATATACTAATTATTAGTAGATTATTATTATTTTAATATAAACTCGGAGATGCACTAAAATTTCATATTGTAAAACTACAGTAACCTCATGACTTCTTTGGTGCTGACTGACAGCTCACAGCTGACAGCTAAATGCTTTGAAAATTTACCAGACCAAATTAGGTATTCCTACGCTGAACCATATGATCTGCAAAAACATGTGTTTAGCATCTGTCACTTCTGACGGTCAAAATTTAGGTATATACCTAAATGTTGACTGTCAAGAAGTCAGCTGTGAGCTGTCAGTCAGCACCAAAGAAGCCATTGGGCTACTATAGCTTTACCAACATTAGCTTGTAATATTTACAAAGGCGTAACTATGCAATAAAGGACCCATGGTGGGTCTCCCCAAGAGAAAAAAGACCACACCCTCCTAAAATCTTATGTATAATTGTAGATTATTAAAAAAAAATTGACCTTTATTATTGAAATTATTTTATAATATGTAATAATATAGACTAGGTAGTTTTAATTTAGAGTAAGTGCACCCACATTTGCGCAAAGAGCTAATAGAGTAAACCCAATGAGGAAAAACCACCCAAAGTGTATTACTATACAGCCATAAAAGTTGTTAAAATTGTTGCTGAAAAGTTTCAATATAAGGTAAAACCCGCCTCGGTGGCGTAGTTGGCTAACGCGCTTGTCGTGTTAGCTCTGCTGCTGAGGACGGGGAGATTGAGGTTCGAATCTCGGTCGGGTGAACTGGGAGTGGTTTTTCCTAAATGGTTTTCCACTCTCCCTCCACACAAATGCGGGTTCACTTCCTCTGATTAAACCTTCCCTATTCCTTATCCATTAGCGTAATTAGTTCTTAAAAAAGCGTATAACCCGAACGGGTAGTAAGACGCGGTGCTAATTATTAATATAAGGTAAAAAAACTTAATTGAATTAAATAAAACAATATTTATAAATATTATAAGCAAATCTATAATCAATTATCAATATTAAGACTTATAGAGACTAAACAAACATTGATCTCAGTGAAATTGTCTACATCTCCAAGGACAAGCTATGGGCAGTAGCTCAACAGACAACATAGCTAATCTCTGTATCCTTTCTTGATTCATTTGTTCCTTAAATACATTTTAATAAAGTCTTGAAAATGACTTTTCAGCTGTTTCTATAGATTTTACAGAAAAATATGTACATACTTTTTTGTACAGCATAAATGAGTAATTTTTGATTGAATAATTAGATCTTTACGAAACAAAAATAGGCTTAAAAGACAATGCTTTCATCTCTTATCAAATTAATTATGGTTGGGTGGACCTGCGTGGTGGGCCCTATTTTGGGCGTGGGCCTGTGGCACTTTGCCACTACCCTATAGTTACACCACTGGACTTGTAACTCTCAAGAATTCCAAACTATATTAACTTATATTTAATTAATTATTTTCGATAATCGAATATAACTTTAAAAGTTTAAACATATTTTAATATGTCTAATGCCCACTTTGGTGGCCTAATATTTTGACGCGCTACTCTTGCAGTAGACTAGACTGCCGATGACGAGGAGATCGAGGATCGAATCTCGGTCGGCTCTACTGAGGTTGGTTTTCCACGCTCCCTCTCCGAAAGTGTGGATACACTTCCTATGAATGTAACCTTCCTGATCCCTAAAACCATTAGCTTAATTGTTAAAAAACAAAATTTATTCACAAATTCTCTGTTTATTTGACAAAAATTTGAATCTGGCCACCCCTCAGGAACTGTATATCCTACTGAAAGAAAATTATACAAGAACCCTCTTTTCAATATATGCACTGTACATTATAGTTATAATGTTTGTTGGTCGATGATTTTCAAAAATTAATCTTCTCTAATGATATCAAAGGCACACACGTAATCGATTAGCGAACATCGAACTGTCAACATCGATGGTTGAAAATGATCACCCAATAAACACTGATATTAAAAACATCGAACATCAATGTTTTCAAAACATCGATGTTAGATGTTCATCCCTAAACTCTAGCTGCTTGTGTTCTTCACTAAAAGACACAAGGATCAGTTCTTGAGCTACCATTCTCTTACCTCCTTCCCCTTCATTCCTTCTTACCACGTCTCCATGCGCCGAGTGCTACCCCATTCTTCCACGCCTTGTGTGCCAAAGACTTCCTCCTCCTTTCCCCCTTATCTCGCCTCCGTTTACAGATGGCTTACCCCTTCCTTCCCCCTCACCGCATCTTCATGTGCTGAGGGCTTCCCCTACCTTCACCCTCATCACGTCACCGTGTGCAGAGGGCTAACCCCTTCCCATCCCCTCACCGCGTCTTCATGTTCTGAGGGCTTCCCCTAAATTCCCCCTCACCGCGCCACCTTGTGCCAAGGTCCTTCCTTCTTCTTCCCACTATTACCACGTCTCGCGTGCCAAGGTCCTTCCTGCTTCCTTCCCCCTTACCACGCATCCCTGTGATGAGGGGCTCATTAATATTATTATTTTATGATGATTGTAGGTCAAATAATCTACCAGGACTGGTACTGGTACCCAAGATATTAATTCATTTTACGTTCCCCATTTGTAGTAATTTGATTTTTTTTTTGTAGATGAAGAGGAGATTTTATCTCGGAGGTAATGATATTTGACCGAAGAAGAAAACGGCAGTGTAAATAAAACCCTAATATTAATGAAAAATAATTTATTCTCATTCATGTATGATTGTTAACATATCTTCTTGATAATACACCCGTCCTTCATTATTAAAATTAAAATTTCGCACTTCATTCCATACTATACGTTCTCTCATATTAATTTGGCAGAGCGGTACCAATGAATGTGTTTGAAGCCAATCGCCCGCTGGTAGAAACATTACGTTGTTAATATCTTCATTTTCAACAGAAGCTGTTACGTATAGTGTACGTTTCTTGTTTAAATAATTATATTACGCACATCATACTAGCACAATAAATATCTACATTTTCCACATTTATAGAAAGAGTTTGATGTTGACACTCTAAAATCTAGATGCTAAAATTCCAAATGGGTTTTCCACTACCCTCTGGTTACTTACTACATAAGCGGTAGTTAAATATGTTTGTTATGTGTAATATATTTAAACATACATGGCTCCATAACATGTTTATTGAGTGCAAACAAACTCTTCCCCACGAAAACATAAGGGACACAAATATCTGTACCTGGCAATGAAGAATCGTTTTATAGAATTAATTAATCTTTTATCCATTCCTGATTGAATTTTATGTTTTGTAGAACAGATCCAACGGAAACACAACCATTGGTACCAACATAAACCTACATAAGTTCGTAACTTGCGTTAATAACTGCAAACAAAATAATAAAGAAAGGTTTTTAGTTGTAGAATAGAGACTCACTCCAAGGTGGTTTCTATTTCTCCTCTAAACTTGTTTCCTCTGCTTCCGATGATGGCATCTGATTATATATATATATATATATATTCAGGAAGTTGCGGTAGCCACAAGCCCACAAACTTCAACCACCCCTAAAGGTAAAAATAAGCGCATTACTTTGAAAAGAAAACAAGAACAGCTAATCGATGCAACTCAAGTGTTACTGTCAACCAAGGATAATGATTGGGAAGTAACCTAATAGGAAAATCAATCGGTTTGCAGTTAAAAGATTTAACTACCCATAAACAAGCCATTGAGCAAAAGATAATGGCAGACGCTATTTTTTTATGGTAAAAGTAAAATGTCTACTGAGCAATCATACATTCAGTCCAGTGCCTACTCCATCCCCAACCTACTGTCCCGTATTATCATAGCATACAATTCCACCACATTCTCCGTCACCATTCCCATCATCACATAATACAGTTCCAGTACCTTCTCTAACACTGTGTTTAACATACACTCACTCATCATATTCTTAGCTGTCTTCACCTGAATCGTCCCATTCTTCATTATTTCCGGCCAACTCACTCGAGTGAAAATACATTTACCGGATGATACCGATTTATATGCATGTGCATTAAAAGATTTTTTAAAAGTAAAAAAGTAAGCTTAATGATTGTACTGATTAAAGTTGTGTGATTAAAAGTTTTGTTTTAATAAATTAAATAAATGAACTTAAAAAAAGTTTTATTTACTTTACTTAATATATTTATTCAGACAGTCTTAAGCCGCGTATTTACAGTGCGAGGTGGTGTGCTTCGGCTCGAGGTATGCGTCACAAGTTAGTTTTGATGAGCACATGCTCACTGCGAGCCATGAAACCATCACGCACAACGCACGTCAGTAGACGTCATGGCGAGAGGTGCAGAGTGCTGCCGCTGCGTACATTGTGCTGCACTCAATTATAAAAGAAAACAAAACAAAGGCGACGGCCACGTTGGTGGGTTAAAAAATTATTTCAGAAAAGGCTGGAATATGGGAATAGACTCTTAGAAGATATAAGATTTGAGAAAGACGTCACAAATCTTGTATGTATGTCCACCGAGGATTTTGAACATCTATTGGAGTTGATAGATCCTGCAGTGAAAAACAGTTATACGTACATGTGAGTGGTTATCAGTGTTAAGGAAAGACTAACAGTTACTCTGAGGTTCTTAGCTACTGGTGATTCATTTACCATCTTACAATACCTGTTTCGTACATCGAAACAAACAATATCAGAGATTGTCCCAGAAGTTTGTGACACGCTGATTGAAGTATTAAAAGAATATATAAAACTTAAGTACAAATCAGATTATAATTCAATTATAACTTTAATCTCTGAAAATACCTTTAAACATATTGTTAATAGTTTATATTCAAAGATTGAAATCATATATTATTGTTGTTTCTTCAGAGTTTATGGGCTCAGAATCAATTTTAGAAGTAGGTAAAGGAGAATAGGTGCCGGGGATGTAGGTGGAGAGAATGTAGTGGGTGGTAGAGTTGAGGATGGACGAGTAGGGACTGGAGGCGTAGGGGATGGGGGAGTTGGAGTGGAATTGGAAGGATCAAAATACGGTGTCATCATGGTTGACTTTGTAGGTGATGGTGATGACGATGAAGCATGCAAACTATATTAAGTAACCAGCAGTGTAATATCCTTGATGAGTGTCAACGAACCGTCCAGTATCTGCCTGAAACAATATGTCCAATATGGCCGTTTTGACATAAGGTAAAGTGTGCAAGTCATATTTCCGCAGTTTATTTGCTACATGGTTCCCAAACGACGCGTAGTGATCATTGGGATCTTCCGATATCCTCCTTAAGATATCATATGCACACTTCAGCCTACTTTCATGCATTTTTTCTTCAATTGCACAGCGTTTCCTCGGTCGTTGAGATGGTCCTGCTAAAGAAGAGGAGATGTTGGTGTTGAAGTAACTGCACTCTGTGAAGTCGATGTTGTGGTTGTGCCCACGGTTGATTTACTAGCGTTCGAATTATCTTGAGTCTCTCCAAGAAGATCTTGTACATTTTGAAACAATTATGAACTTTATATATTTTGGTTTTTATTTCAGGTACCCTCTTCAGAAGATCAATGGTTAGAAATTGCTGAAGATTTTTGAAAAGATGTGGAATTTATTTCATGCATTGGGCGCTATGGATGGAAAGCACGTTATGATACAAGCACAGTGGAACTGAATTTCACAATTACAATAACTTTTTCAGTATAATATTGTTAGCTTTAGTGGGTGCAAATTATAATTTTTTATATGCCAACGTTGGGTGCCCTGGTAGAGTATCAGATGGGGGTGTCTTCGAAGACACACAATTATATCTAAAGTTAGAAAACAAAGGAATTAATTTACCAGAACCAAAAATATTACAATTTCCATGTGCTATAGAAGTTCCTTACTTAATACTAGCAGATCAAGCATTTGAATTAAATAATAACACCATTAAACCGTTCAGAGGATCCCCACCGAGTGGTTCAATTGAAAGAATATTTAATTAATGCTTGTCCAGGGCCCGCCGAGTTGTAGCGAATGCTTTTGGTATAGCTAGTTCAATATTTCGAGTTCTTAGGAAACCAATATTACTTAAACCAGAGAAAGCTAAGAAGGATGGTTTGACAGTGATGTATCTACATAATTTTCTACGTAAACGATCCACCTTAAGGAATCTTTACACACCAAATGGGGCATTCGACAGAGAAGAAAAAGGACAGCTCATTCCAGGTAAATAGAGGAATAACCAAGAATCCAATACACTACAACCTATTGGTAACACACCTAGAACAGGCAACACGGCTACAAAGATACGACAACATCTAGCTGAACATTTTACAACAAACGGTGCAATTACGTGGCAAAATAACTATTAAAATTAGTTACGATATATTTAGGGCAAGGAATTCAAATAATATTTTGTACACAGTACAATGTGCACAGAGCTATTGAAAAACACAATAGGTAAGTAAGTAAGTATTGGTCAACATTACGCCTATTGTTCTTCGATAGCAAATCAAATTGTAAGTATAAATATACTTACATCGGACATGCTATCTGTAGTGTTACTTGGTATGTTTTTGTCCACAAGAAATTTAAACTATGTATACGCAAACAATTTTGATGCGTAGATATCGTCTGCATCTGAAAAAAAAGTAGTATTTGTGATTTTAATTAAGGTAGCAATTGAAATGAATGCCAAATTTAATAAATGCTCACCAAAATATCTGATAAAATTTGGAAGGTTCTTCGTATATTAACTGTATGTACAATACAAATACATTAAATTATGATAGTACGACGTTTCACTTCTTTAATTTGTAATACATACATCCCTGATCCAGTAACTCTGCTTTCTCTCTCTTGATTTCTCCCGTCTGTAAGATCCCAAGAGCGAATTGACCCTTCTTTTTCAGTTCTTTAACAGGAATATTTACTTTGACGGAAATTTCACGCCATTTATCCTCGCTCATATTTTTATTATAATATTCCGAACTCTTCGCATCCCATGATAAACGATTGTTATCATAAAGTCGAATTACTTGACGTAGAGCGTCGCTGTAGTCCATGGTGCGTGTGAAGTACGGAGCAAGACGAGACGTTCCGCTCGCAGTGAGTCGCCTTTGAGCACGGCTAGTCTACACATATGCCATATCAAGTCCGGAAAGTGCGAAGCGAGCTGCCTCGCACTCTCCGTACGCGGCAATTACAAGTGTGGATTTTTGTCTTTCTAACACCCACTTTTTTGCCCAAATTGTTTTTCTTGTTATATTTTTATGAATTGTTATCGCTATTCCAATTTTTTTTTGTATTTGGTGTAAGTCCGTTCAGAGATACCGAGAGCTACTGATAAATTTGACCGCTAGTTGGGCAGTGTGGAGGCTCGCTTACAAATTGGTTGTCCTGACCTATTGATTGGTAAGTCTGTAGGAGGCTTTAAGGAAAACGGATGGATTGTTTGGACACGTATCACTGTCTGTTGTCGTGTGTCAGCTAGTGGGTAGTGACTCATTAGACAGCATGTAATCAAAGTGAAATTACACACAATTAAACACAATGGCTCAAACAATTTTCGTTTCGTCATGTTTCGAAACGTTTTGTGTCATCCTTTGTGTTCCCGGCTTTGATAATAAAGTTAATTATATACACATCAACCTTTAATTACAATCTGGCTAACCGAAAAAAAACCCTGTCCTTATCATAGACCGAAAATTTAAGCAATTTGTAAACATAAGATTAGCAAAAGTTGATTTTTTAATTACAAGCATTTGTGATCTCTGTATAAACAACACGTACAGCACTAAGACCTAGAGACTCAATGAAACAACTCCACTAAAATTTGACACCACCATTTGTGTACCAAAACATAAATCCACGAAAATACAAAAACAAACAAGTTTGCCGCCAACAACCATTCATGTAATGACACCTCGATAGCCATTTGTCCAAATAAATTTTAGCGTGTGTTTAGTAACATTTAAAACTAAGTTTGTGCAAATTCTCCCATTTGCTTTAGTTATTTTTAGGAAAGGGCTTTCATTTTTATTTCTTCCCATGTTTGATAAAATAAATGCATTTACTAAACTCAAATAAAATGTCAAATTAAGAAAAATATTTTTAAAGGCATTTAGCAACCTTCGAGCAAATTTAAATGATAAACTTACCTTAATAATGACTGAAAATGAAATTATATAAAAAAAAGTATTGAGCATTATTTTGTTTCTCAACCAAAATTGTGTTATTGAATAACTTGTTATTGTTGCCTTGAACTACAAATCAAAGCAACAATGTGTTCTAATACATTGGCAAGTGTTAAAAGGCTATGGCACACTTGTTAAAAGTGTAGGAACTGAGAAAACATGGGTAGAGCTATTGTAAATTGTATGAGTTCTAAATAATATTCAGGTTTACGAATTTTGGTTTAATAGTAGCTTCAGTAGTTACTAAAAGACGATACAAACTGTGATGTTAGTCGTAAGATAAATAAATAAAGAAACTGGACACCCGTGCTCGTGAATACAGACAGATGAAGTTGACTGTTACTGAACGTGACCTCTACAGAATTCGATTTTGGGACCCTCAGCTCAACGGATGCGCTCGAAGTACAAGTGTTACTGATGATCCGCAGATGTCTGATACGGTACGGTGTCGGACAGAGTGATCACCTGCGGTATAGATGGAATTGGGACAGCCCCGTTGCCAAAAAGGTAAGTTATTTTATACCACACTATAGCCCCTTTTCTGGCCAACTAGTTCAATTATGGTTATTAATTGTCAGTGTTCTGCTATAACCTCTCGAGTATTATGTCAAAACTAACCTTTACCTAGAAAAAATACCTAAAAGGGAATACTTTGCATATGCGTACTACTAGGACCTATTGATTACTTATAAAAATAAACACTCGTGCGTGCTGTGCTACGACCGCCATCTTGGAAAATCGTGCCCTATTTCACTTATTCAGCCCTATTTCACTAACAGTTCAAAATATAAAAAAAAGGTTTAAACAAATATTGAATATCAATATAAAACGCATCCTTTTGGTAAGAATATTTTTTTCCCTATCTATTACAGTTTTCGAGTAATAAACTGAAATAAAATTCAGAAAATTGGCCAGCAATTTTGTCGCGTGCGTCCACTCGAGTTATGTTAGTCAAAACAAAAATTCAAACATTGCCCAGTGGTTATCAAACACACTCACACACACACACACACACACATACGTATAGCTCAGAAACTATTGTTTCTATAAAATATATTTAAAATAAAATATTTTTATTCGTGTTGGTTTTACAATGATAAGTTATTTTGTATTTCAAATACTTGCGAAAAAAATATTATCAAAATATGAACAGTTCTGTGCATGTAAGATACCCTAAAAGCCATTTTTATTGGAAAATGAGAGTTCCCATTTTGTTTTTAAAGTTAAACAATATCTAGCTACGAATTTTAATCAAAATAGTTTGAATGGATTTAGAGAGAATAGATTTTATCTCTTTTCGCCCTTCAGTTAAATACTCTTAGTTTTAGGCTTATATATCTAATTCCAAAATTCCCTTGGGGGAATCTCATGAAAACCCTATACACCATGTTTTAGCCTTTTCGGTAAAATGGTTTGCGCTCTAGTCCGAAATATAGACACGGCATCGTGAATACCTCTCTTTCAGTTTCAGGAATCCACGAAATGCTGACATTCATCAAAGTCTCGAGTTTGATTTTTTGACGATCACAATACTTCTATCTCCGAGTGTGTCGCGAGAAAGAAAAACATAAGTAATTTATTTAGCACTTGTATTCTTTATTACCTTCATACAATCTTGGATGAATCCCCATCGGTTCTTCCAATTGTTGTGCGTCAACTCCTCCATAAAGACAACTTCTTTACTGAAAGTAAGAAATAAAAGTAGCTTGTAAACTTCGTTTCTTGGATTCAATCAAATAAAAACTATAGAACTATTAAATATTACAAATTTTGTAAAATATCTTTTCTTACAAGTTTAATTTAATTAATAAAATATAAAATGTGACTCAATATATATAAAGTAGTTGATTTCTAAAATTTTAAGTACCGGAACGCACTAACGGGGGATCTGACCCCCCATCCCCCAGAATTAAAAATAAATCTATGCTTTAAAATACGTGTTTCTAAGCCATTATTTTCTTCTAAAAACAAAAGGAAATATTCTAAAATTCTTCGTACTGTGTTTGTGTTTGCCTTAATAAAGGTACTGGAACGCCGTTCCACGACATTCCGTCATAAGTTAAGCACCCTGTGTATTTGTATATATATTTGAATGATGAAGTAAGTTACTTGAAAATAAATGAATACGAACAAAAGGTGACTGGAGCATCGGGAAAGCAGAAGATATCTCGGTGGGTCGGTTTGCGTTGGGCTACTTTAAACTAAAATAAAAATATTAATTCAATTCTAAGTGATCATTTTTATTATATTTACAATTTTTCCAACAAGTTCTAGTGAGTCTGAATGTGATCATAATATTAGCTTTACATAATTAATTGTGAAGATAACATTAAATGTAAAAATCTTCTGTTTGCTGTATATCAGAATTGGTCATATTTATATAATTTCAATGGTCAAACCTAAACATATTTGAATTAAATTAATTGAAAAATGACACCTGGACATAGAAATTGGACTCGGGTTTTATTCCCGTCTCAAGGTATCATTTCTCAACTAATTTAATTTCGATACTGACATTGCTGTGATCACAATGATTTGCAACCTCTTTGGTGCTATTCATTATAAACATATACTTTTAGTGTATGTAAACTATTACTAATTTTTCATCTTCACAACACCATGTAAAAGATTAATTCTCCAAACTAATCACATAAAAAATAGCTAGCCTAGTAATTATCATATAACCATTTCTCCAGTTATGCCTATGCTATGTCAGTAAAAAGTTAAACCTAATGTCTTAAGTTGACTAAACAACATAAGAGCCACATCACTCTCAATCAACCGGTATATTAGATATATGACTACCCTCGAACCATGAATCACATTGAAGTACGGTTTTAGTGATTTTTATTTTAAAACAGCAAAAGGGAAGTATTTTTATTTTAAAACAAATCTTTTTCAGTTTCTGACTAAAAAAACTATTTTCTAAAGAGTAATAAAAAGGATCACACCACGATGATGCAGCGCCTGGTTTGAAATGTATCTGCAGAGTGAAACTTCTCTCATATAACTATTTTTGGTTTATCTCCTTTAGTAAATATTTAAAATGGACGCTTCTCTTGAATTAAAAAAAAATCCTCTAGAAGTATTTGCATTGATCCTTGTCAGGTTCTCTGTTGATATTTGGATACCCCTATTTAGATTACTCTTAACCTAAATATTTTTTTAAAACATGATATCTTTAGAAGCTATTTGAAGAGGACATTTTGGGTAAATATAATTTATCTGGAAACTATTTGAGGCAGTCCCTTAATGGAAAATCCATGAAAATTTTAAACCTATAGAATCTATTTATAGTTTGATTCAAGGTCATCTTTCAACTTCATGTGAGAAAATATCAGAAGGAAGTGAAATAAATCCATAGGAGGCAAATCTATTCCGGAGGGAGGGTGGAATTATTATTTATAGGGGTGATTGACCTCTTGCCCAGTGTTGTCGAGTCATTTTCTCACTTACTATAAAGAATTCACCACATAACTTCAGAGATATTTATTTACACACGTATGTTTTTTTAAAATTATTTAGCACTGCGTCTTACTACCCGTTCGGGCTATACGCTTTAAGTACTAATTACGCTAATTGATTAGGAATTGGGAAGGTTGAATTAGAGGAAGTGAACCAGCATTTGCGTGGAGGGAGAGTGGAAAACCATTTAGGAACCACCCCCCAGTTCACCCGACCGAGATTCGAACCTCGATCTCCCCGTCTTCAGCAGTCGAGATGAACACGACTAGCGCGTTAGCCAACTACGCCACCGAGGCGGGTTACACACGTATGTTGAGGCCGTTGTCACGCAAGGCCTCTTTAAACATCCCAGTCTATCCTTGAAGAAGAATTATGTTTTAATACCAAGAAAAACTTTCATCTATATCAGCTTATATCATACACAGGGCACGATTTATGCGCAGCATGTAAACAAACCTCAAAGCTTATATGTTTGGTTTTTGACTTTTTCCTTCACAACTGCTTCAATTGCAAGTGGAATTATTTCATTATTTAAACCAAACATCTCCGAGAAACTAATTTTAAAAAAAAAGGATCATACCTGCGTTGCAATCTAAGGCATCATGGTGGTGATAGTTTGCTGGTGACCGTGAGGTCTAGGCTTTATTGTTCAGTATCTGTTTTCTTCATAAGCTCTCCTTACAGTTCGTAGCTTTAGAAATGGTTTGGAACAGAGACTGAATGCTAAACAACCATCTAGAGAAGATATTTCCTGGTTTCAAGATAATGGTGGACTAAGCTGAGTTCCAGTTGTTTCCAGCTTGTGTAACAACAGCAGATTTGTGTTCCTCTCTGGAAGATTTCAAACATCAAATTCCCTCTGGCATGCTCTTTGCATCGCTGAGTTTATTATCCGGTAGGCTTTCACAGGGTAAAGCCTCTGCCTGTGTGTACTGCATATCCACAACGATAATAACTAAGATTAAGACACCGATAGTAAAATAGGCGGCAAATTCTTAACAGTTTCACTCTGCCATTTCGTAACAAATATATGAAACTCCTAAAGCTCTCGCATAGTTTGAAAGAAAAACGCAGTATTACGATGTATTCAAATGAAAATAACTAGTTTTATATGTATCATCCAGTATATAGCGGTAATTATTGTATAAAGCTTTATACACCGTGTTTCATTCATGTGTGAAGCTCAGAGAGGTAGCAGGGGGATAAAGAAAGAGTGGATTGATGTAAACAACCTGGTGGTGGAAACCCTTTTTTGCATCCAAAAATGTGAAAAAAGCCACAAGGGCAGGTTGGCAACATTCGTCAACAACCACAGCAAAACAGGACATGGTCTTGGTGTGACATCCTGTTACGTGTTTAGTGATAAGTAAAGCTTGACTGAAAATTTGAAATACGGTGGATTCCGGTTGATTGGAACACATCGAGTTAGGTCACTCTGGCCCAACTAAGCGGCTGCCCCAATTAAACGAAATTTTAAATGTACAAACACTTATTTAAAAACACTGTAACTAAAGCAAAAAACAAACATAATTTACATATGTAAAATTAATATATAGTACATACTTGTATGTGTCAAGTAAGTGTTACACATTACTTAAGAGCTCTTTCTTTGAAAAAAATTATCAAGTGTACCCTGACGTGTTTTATTATGGACTGCACCTGTACAAAGTCAGTGCAGGTATCTAGTTCTGATAAAGGGCTGCCTTCGTTGCCTTCCTGCATGAAGTAGCATCTCAATTCAGCGATATATCTCCTGGCATTCTGGTTAGTCACTCGCTTAGGTGTTTCATTGTCATCATTTTATTGTTCTTCTGTTGTCTCTGAGTATTTTGCCGCAATTTATTCAATAATTATATCCTCACAATCTTCATTTTCATCATGGCATTGAAGGTTATTGTCAATGCTTAAAAAATCTTCACAATTTTGGACGTGCTGCAGTTCTAGAGACATTTCATTGTCTGCACCTGAATCACAATTAGTCGTGAAACCACATTTAGCAAAACAATTCTGAATTCTTTTGCTGCTTATTTCTCGCCAGTTATCGGCGATAAATTGTACAGTTTTTAACAGTGAAACATTTGCACTAACTTTTATTGCTTTTAAAGATGATGTCAGCAGATTTTCCTCAATCGCTTCAAGGATGTGAGTAACCAGTTTCACACCATAATACGTCTTCAATTTTTTTTTATAATTCCTGCGTCCATAGGCTGTAGCTGGGCTATGGTGTTAGGGGGTTAAAATTCCAGTTCAATACCTTTTAAACCATCTACATGAGGGTGTGTTTTACAGTTGTTCAATATCAAAATAATTTTTTTGGACTTACATTGCAGTTCCATCTCCCAGTTCATTAGCCATTGAGTAAAAATATATGTGATCATCCACGCCTTCTTATTTGCATAGTATGAAACTGGTAAACTGTCTATTGTAATCCCCTTGAAACAACAAGGTTTAGCACTTTTACCAATAACCATCAAGAAAAGCTACTTTTTTTGGAGAGTGTAACATCTTTACATAGCATCTTGGCATCTTGACAGGATCGTCAAATGTACCGAAAAAAACCCAACTAATTCAGTGCAATGTTGGTTACAGTCTTTAATTTATGTTAATCCATACAATGAACAACTATACACTACACATAACTTAGTGTCCTCGTAAACAATTGTATAACGCAGGCATAATATCAAACAGAATATGATTACCACAACACAGAACAAACAACACAGCCACGTTATAGCACTATGTCAACTCTACTGACTCAGCTGCTGCTTGCACAATGTCCATGTTACCAGT
>CABEEJ010004920.1:0-11760 GCA_901482245.1 Timema douglasi
CCCTAGCGGCGGATTCTATCACTGCTATTCTTTCTTTATTTCAAGGTGCATGCGCATATTTACTCGGCTGTGATTGGTAGTCCGTAGAAAGTTAATGTTGGGCAACTTCTACGGAGTAAGGACTTACGGATAAGGACTCTGTGGCCAATACAATATAATATTGTAGCATCGATTTCTTACGGAGCATGGACTACGGACCACGGACACAGAGTCTGTGTCTTTAGGGAAGGAGTGAAGGGATTGGGGGCGAGCTTAGGTGAGCTCGCGTCAACGAGCTGGTTTGACTCATCACCACAACTAACTGGTTTGTTACAATAGGACTATTTACATAGGTGAATAATTAGGCTCAGCCTTCGGCCGAGCCCTACAATAAATTGATTATAGACTCATCATGTGCTCCTCTCCACGGAAATCTTTAGTAAAAGGCGAAAGATTTTTTCGATTTGAAGAGAAGCCAGAGTAAAGGATTCGTACAAATCTTATTTGACCAACCAAAATTTAAACTTATAGAGTCTGTGAGGTATAAGAATTTATATAGGCTTGTAGATTAAATATTGAAAATTTTCTATGAAATTAGTTATTTTAATAGTTTATAGATTTTAGTTTTTTAATTTAAGATGTGTAAAGTTTCAAATAACAGAATATAATAATTTAATAAATTTAAATAAGTGTAAATTATGATTGAATAATCCATCGGTCATGGTCGCTTTTACACTTCTTGACCATGGGGTGTGTTCTCTAAAGAGAAGAGCTCTGGTTAATTCGTTCTCGAAAATTGAATAGTATTTTGTTTTTTAATGTTGGTCAGCCAAAATAATAAAGCTACAATTTCAATTCTATTTACCAAGTTCGCTACACAACAACCTTGATGATTTCCGCTTACACCTCTTTTTGTGAATCTTCTATTTTGTAGACATGGCTTTAAAAAATACTTCGTTGCATTTTATTAAAAATCTTTCTCGATTTGGACAATCTCATTGGGCAAAGGTTTGTTTTTTCCCTTTATTGACGTTTAAATAGAAAACAACATTTTTCTGTTACAAATCATGTCCGTTTCTAAAATTTTTGCACATTTTTGTAATCTCTTGAAATTGTTGGTTTGGTATAAAATGCTCCCCATGACCTAAAATTACTTTAAACTGTTTTCGGATAGTGATAATATATTAGAAATATACCCCAAAACCAACATATATTTTTTTCTTTCCATTTAGTGTATATTTTTGAGTGTGCACAAATGAGTCAAAATATCATACATTTTTTCAATTGTAATTTTTTTAACTTTACTAGGTATTTTCTAATTGCAATTATTGGTCTACATGTTTCTTTTCTGGTCAAAAAGGCTGTCGACTTGTCAAGTGTGTGCCAAGTCTCAAATTAGGTATAGTTATCATTGGTACGCAACTCTTTGCTAGTTTATATTGAACTACCGAGGACTCACCCGTGCCCTACCCAACCTCCCAAACATGAGGGCACATACTTTTCAAGGTTCAAACTGCTTTTTATTATCAAAAACTGGATGTACACTCCGATCTAACATACTTGTATTTATTAGACTTTCATTTTTGCCATGGTCACAGACGAGTTTTGAAGATGTAGTCTCTTCTTTCACTGCCCTTTCAACAGCTTGAATATGAGTTGGTAATCTAATAAGTACCGACTCAGAGGCTATATCAACACGTTCCGCTTTTAACCTTTGTAAGCCATTATTTGATAAGTGTCTAGTCAGGGGTGGTTCAGTTACCTTCAGATCTTACCAAGAAATCAAATCTATGTAGTTAGATTCAGCCAAGTTTATGACGGGAATTTCAAATCTTATTCTCTCACTTACGTTCTCGCTTTTCCTGGCTAAAATGATCCTTCTTACAGCAAGTTGTTTGATGTGCTTTCGGTCATCTGCAAGCATTGCAATGAGGACATTATCTGGGTGAGCAAAAATCCATTATCCTGGAGGCATTTATGTACACTTTTTTGTATTATCATTGCTCAAGTATGAAGAACATTCATTTGCTTTTCATAAGTTTGCATTCAATTGCTTTTCATAGGTTTGAAGCACCATTTTTTATTTTGGGGTTGCATTTGATGGTGAACCAACAAAGAGTGTAAACTTTTAACAACAAAAGTTGCTAACTCTCTTAATGTGTCTAATAGTTTTGTAGTAGCTATATATAATCACAAGATTCTACTCGCTGTTGTCACCCATCTAGTGTGAGAGAGCTTCCCTGGGCTTTTATTTTCTAAATCCCTTGGGCATTTGCCATTTGAAACTGCCTTACAAATATCATAACATTATTGTTGGTCTGCACTTAAATCTTTTTTATTTCCAGGGATAATATCATCTATACTGAATTCAATAGGCTCAAATTATATAATATACTGACTTCAAAGTACGACACGTCATCAAACTTTTACCAATAGGCCCGACAGACCCACTTGGTCCAGTTGATCCATCCAGTTTTTCAAATAAATGCCTTAATGGAAGCAAATTCGTGTGCAACTGGCAAATAAACTATTGCGAGGGTCTCCCAAAAGTTTTTCTTCCTTAGTGCGTATAGCACCATTTAATTTGCCAGTGTTTGTGGGGCATTTGTCACAACTAATTTTGACAGTGTAATATTTTTACTTTGATAATTGAAACTCTGTTCCAAACATATGCTACTTTATCTAGAACTATACTCAAAACAGCTGAAAAGCTAGGATTCTTATTATTATTATTATTATTATTATTATTATTACTACTACTTTTTTTCTGTTTCCGGAACTAAATTATAATATCTTAAAACATCACAACAAGTAGGAAGCAAAGACTCGCCCATCTCTTGACTACTGCTAACAATGTGATTGTGAACTATTTTTTGTAACTGACATGGCTGAAGTTATAACAAAACAACACCAACTAACAAAACAACCACAAAACTGTCACTGAATAAGCACTGAAATAATATATTACGCCAAACTTCCTCCTCTCATTACTTCTGTAACTCGACTGGTGAAGCAAACAAACAACAAGCAGCGCACAAGTCTGGACTTGTCTGGAGCGCCGCAACAAACGATTATCAACAACGCTGCCGCCAATGTGTCTAGTAGCAAGGTGGTAGCCAGAGGTGGAAAGAAATATACTTAATTTTATTTTTCAGTTTTGTTAATAATTCAATCCTATTTCAACGCTTTAAGTTACATTAGTATTATACCGTTGACAATTTTACAATCCTGCTACAAACTATGAAAATATGCAAAAAATATGGTATTTTGACCCAAATGCGCAAACTGAAAATGTAAAAACTAAAAGTAAGGAAAAATTGGTATTGTTTTAAGGTCTTTCTCTATCATTTTATCACCACTCAAAAACTGTTTATCAAATTTAACTCGTAGGAAATTTTTGTTAATAAATAACAAATCTTAGCAAATATTTCAAACTTTAGGCCTGATGCGCAGACCGAAGCCAACTTAAAAAAATCACAGAAATTTTAGTGGGCCTAAAGCCCAACTATTGATGGATGGATACCTGTTTCTAGTGCAATTTTGGTTATTTTCACTCCACCCTAATATACGTATATAATAGTAGGGCCTACAGGTAGATGTAAAAATGTAAACACAGAGCTTTTACTTGCCCCATGTTCGTCATTATCTTAGGGGTTTATTTGTATATGATTTATATAAGATTTAATCCTAGGCCTATAACTTGAATGTAGTAAGACACAGTACTAAGATCAATAATAATAATAATATTTCTTAGCACCACATCTTACTACCCAATCAAGTTATACGCTTAAGTACTAATTATGCTAATGGGTTAGGAATTGGAAGGTTGATTATAGAGGAAATGAACCCACATTTGCGTGGAGGGGAAATGGAAAACCCTATAAGAAACATCCCTCTCCTCCCCCCAGTTCACCCTAGCAATATTCAAACTTCAATCTCCCTGTCCCCAGCAGTCTAGCTCAACACAAAACTAGTGCATTAGTTAACTATGCCATTGAGGCAGGTCAGCAATAATAATACTAATAATTTAATCATGGCTGAAAATAACTATTCAAACGGTGGGCTGTAGGGCAGATGCATAATTTTAAATAACTAGAAAAATAATTCATAAAAATGGAATATATATATATATATATATATATTCCATTTTTATGAATTATTTTTCTAGTTCTAACACAAATAAAGTAAAATTATATGTATTTTATTGAAATATATTTAATAAATATATTTCAATATATATATATATATATAAATATATTTCAATAAAATACATATAATTTTACTTTATTTGTGTTATATTGTGTTGTGTTTATATATATATATATAAATATATTTCAATAAAATACATATAATTTTACTTTATTTGTGTTAGGCCTATAGGTATTAAAATATTTTCAAACAAAACATCCTTAATGTTTATTAAACAATTCTGAAGCCAATTAAAAAAAAGCTTTTTGGTTATAGTCTCATCACCAGTATCATCATCATCATCATCATCATCATCACCATCATCAACTGTTTCCAGCCTGTGGCCGAGTCGGCTTAGTAAGATGCCTCCACCTTCCTCTATCCTTTCACCATTGTTCCTCCTTTAATTGCTTTCATTCTCCTCTTTTCACTTGCACACTTTCTTTTAGTAGTTCCTTCCACCTCTTTCTTGGCCTCGCTTGTGGTCTTTTTCCTACAGACTTCATCTCTGTAATTTTATTTGGCATCTTCTCCTTTTCCATATTTATTACGTGCTTATACTATCTCAGTCTTGGTTCCTGTAATATCTCGTGCACTTCCTGTACCCCCACCCTTTCCCAGATAATAAGTTAGTAACAATGCTAAATGTTAAACGTTTTAAGGATAACCTGGTGGTCTAGGGGTAAGGTGTCAGACTTCTGTTCTCTGGGTCTGAGGTTCAATCCTCGATCCCAGCACATATTTATCTTATTGTCAAACCCTTCCTTCACCTCTGACAAGGCTTGTATTAACACAACTTGTGAATGTGTGGAATGTCAGGCCTGCAACATGGTTCAGATCCCATGGTAATCTGTAGGTCCTCCTTTTCATCTCACAATCACCCTATCATTACATATTAGCATAAGTGCGTATAACCCGAATGGGTAGTAAGCTAATAATAATAATAATAATACAAGTTTTAAACATTTTTCCTTTTAAATTTTGAATTACTCTACTAACATGCGTGTTAACTTAGGGATACTGTAGTACTTAGATTCATTAAAACATGGTGAATAGTACCCACCCAACCAAACTAAGGTAACCATGTGACCTTTCAATAAAATACCTTAGTGAAAATGGTCTTGTTTCATAACTATTTACAATTCCCTGTAGTACAAATATTGGTGTTGTGAGTTTATTATCTTTACTATCTCTTGTTAAAGTTTATCAATAAAAATATACATTATTTATAAAAATTTAAAACACCTCTTTTTTTGTACTTTAAATAACTTGATTTCTTGTAAATTTTCAGCATTTGAGTAGTGCGAGAGCAAGCATAACCTTAGCAACTGACGACAAACCCATGTTTCCTGGTTTCTCTGCCCAATGGACTGATAAGCTTCACTTTATTGATCCAACCTTGTATGGAACAATTCCGGTGTACAGAGTACTTGATTATGGTGGCAAGATTATTAATAGCTCTGAGGATCCTAAGGTAGGTTTCAAGGCAATAATTCTTCTAAAATCTTGTGCCTCGCAAGTGTACCTGAGTTAAATATGAAGGAAATTATAAAAGCATAATTAATTGGTAATTACACTATTCATAAGAAACTCTTAAAGGGACCCTCCTTACAGGATCAGTCAAACTGTCAGTACTAATAAAGTAACAATGAACACTGACATTCTGATTGATTGTGTAGGGATAATACTGACGAACAGACTTATGAAAATACTGATGGGATCTGAATTTTCTTATCCCATCACTATCAGTCCATCAGTCTATCAGTCCATCAGTCTTACAAGTGGTCGGAGAGACTGACAGTAATACTAACAGTAAGACTGAACGTGTGCATGCGCTCATCAGTATTCCCTTCAGTATCAGTAACAAACAGACTGCACATGCCTTTTTCTTATAATCCATGTTGTTGTGCGTTGCATGCTGGAGCTTTATAAAAATAATGACATGAAGACTGACCATGTACGGTCTCGTTGTAAATACTGATGCACACTGACAGCCTGACTGATCGTTTAGGGGCCCTTTTAGAATCAAGATTATAACTAAGTTTTTACTTAATAATAAAATATCGAGCTTTATAATAGATACACCCGCTTTGGTGGCCTCATGATCTAAGGCGTCACTCTCGAGTTAGACTATATTGCCAATGACAAAGAGATCGAGGTTTGAATCCCACTAGGTTGTACTAATCATGTTTTTATCATAAATGGTTTTCTACTCTCAAAGGATTGAGGTATTGTTGCATGCAGTTACAATAAAGTGTGTCAAAAGATTAAGAAGTTTGGCTGCGATGGTAAAGAGTCCCAGAGATAGTAGAGGTAAACATGCTAGTATAAATGCATTTCCCCAAGAAACTAAACTGCTTATTAAGGAGCACATTTAAAATTTTCCCATAAAAGAGAGCTATTACTCGGGGAAAGTAATAAAGTATCTAGATTCTAGGCTCAATGTTAAAATCATGTATCAGCTGTTTATGGCGAAACATCCCAATGTAAAGGTCAGCTATCAGTTTTATGCTAAATTTTTAAATGAGCAATTTTGTTTGTATTTTGGACATCCCCAAATAGACACGTGTTGTACCTGTGAAATGTTAAAATTGAAGTTACAAAGTCCTCACCTTAATGAAAGTGCCAAAAGACGTACAGCAGCATAGCTTTCAGTACACAACAGAAAAGCTAAAAAGTTTTACTCAAAACTTAAGGCAGAAGCTGAAACTAAAGCTGAGCCACATGTCTTAGCTATTTGTTTTGATTTTATGCAAAACATTCAACTGTCACAGTTCCCTGTCAAAGAGACATTTTATTTGCAACAGTTAACCGTCAATGTATTTTGTGTCAACAACATAAAAGAAAACACCTCCTACATATATATTTATCATAAAGGCATCCGACTACCCTATCAGAGGTCATTCTTTCCTCCCTTGTGATAGGGATTTGGGCATGATTAAGAGGGGCATTAAAAACATGATAGATTTTATTCTTTGCATGAAATTACAGAGTTAATAATCACTTCCAGCAAAAGCCTGAAATTTCTTGTGAAAGAAGTAGTGACATCTGACATTATAGACTTTAAGAATTGGTGGCAATCATTTTACAAAAAGAATTGTATGTCAGAAGAAACGTCTCACAAAAATGTACCAAGAGATAAAGTCAACCTTTTAATAAGTCACATGATGCACATTTTTTACAATGCTGAATTCCCAGGTTACATCATTGCATTGGAGACTATTGACTGTATTGTGAAACATACATTCCGTCCTTCTCCACCAGGTAAACCTACTCCTTCATTTCCCACAAAGCTAACCTATCCATTGGAGACTATTGACTGTATTGTGAAACATACATTCCGTCCTTCTCCACCAGGTAAACCTACTCCTTCATTTCCCACAAAGCTAACCTATCCATTGGGAAAGCGCCCAACGAAGAAGAAAGGTATCCAGAAACTCCTTCCCTATGTTCCCACGAACATCGCAAGTTTTATGATGAAGTTGTAGAGTGGCCTACCAGTGATGTTCAACATGAGGACGATGAATGAAATGGGATTATATATCTGTTTGTATATGTTTACAGTATTTATTAAATAATATTTTGTGAAGATATTTCCATAAATCAACAATAGAAAGATGAGTGAAATGAGATTAAAATAGCTATTTTCATACTATTATTGATTTAAATTTATTTTAAATATAATTCCCAACGTTTACTGTATTGTTTCATTTATATTTTGTTTGTAACTAATTAAATTTAGTGAAGATTCTTCAAAAGAATTAATTTTTTTTATTGAAAAAATACAAACCATATAGAAAGGGCCTCAGTCAAGCAGCTTTAAAAACAATTTCAGGCCAAACCAATTATTTTAAAATTATTTCAACTAATTAGGGAACATTATATTGAGTTATTAATTATTTTTTTCAGGAATGACAGAAAAGAGCCGTTAGATAGTTGTTGAATTTTAGTTTTCTTAAAATTATGTTGTTATGACTGAGGTCCTTTCAGCGGGGACCGATTCAAATGTTGGGCTAAATAAAATTACATGTAAATAATAAACAATTATTCATAGTGTATTGTAGGAGATATTTGAGCTTTCCAGTAATATATCAAGAAATGTTTAAAATGTGTACACAAAGTTTGTATTGTAAAATGATTGCAATTACACTAACAACTATGCCACACAAATGTTTCAGTTGGATCAGAGTAAAGTGGTAGAAATCTACCACTGTATGACATTGCTCAATAGCATGGATCGTATTCTCTACGAGTGCCAACGTCAGGGGAGGATCTCTTTCTACATGACTCACTATGGGGAGGAGGCTACGGCAGTTGGCAGCGCCGCGGCCATTAATCCTGACGACTTAGTGTTTGCGCAATACAGGGAGACAGGTCAAGTTTGGGATATTTTAGTGAAAACAAAGTGGAGATAATGTTAATATAAATAGGGCTAATAGGATTAAATATTTTGCCATCAACCTTGACCAAAGTTTCCCAAATTAGGATGCGTAGCAGGGTTGTGGAGTCGATACACCAAGTCTTTGACTCTGACTCATTTATTTTTATATTCTCTTACTCCTTCATAAATGGCAAAATTGTATTAATTAGTAAGTAACAAATTTACCACAGTAAAATGCTTGAATACAAATTACTTAATGGGAAACGTCTTTCACATTGCGAATGTAAATTCAAATTACAAATATTGGTGGTAACGAATAAAAAAAATATAAAATAAAAATGATATAACTACCATATATTGTTATAATGTAATACATTTTTATTTTGAAGTTGGAGTCTGTACATTCTTACTGACTCAGACTCCATCCAAAATTGTTTCAGAGTCCAGCTCCACAGCCCTGATGCGTAGATACCCAGCTGTGTGTGATGTCCAAATAAGTTTTATTAATCATAACATATTTTATGCATGAATTTTTATAAGCCTTTAGTTACGGCTTTCCACTTGAGTTGTCATATCCCTGGGTGTCAATTGTCGGGATCTGGGATATTGAAGAAAAGAAGTCTTGATTTCTAATCTGACACTAAATTTTAGATATAAACCTAAAGTCTTAAGACATAAGTTTTCTCATTAATAGTGAGCAAATAATGTAAGCTACAGATCCAGCTAAACCTGGGTACATCCTCTTGTGAAACAACTGACCTTTCCTAGGGTTTATATACATATATTAGGTGACCTGGTGGTCTAGGGGTAAGGTGTCAGACTTCTATGCTGGTGGCCGGGGTTCAATCCTCTGTCCCGGTAAATATTTATCTGAATACCAAAACCTTCCTTCACCTCTGACAAGACATCTTGTAAATGTGAGGAATGCCAGGCCTCCGCCGTGGTTCGGATTCCACGTTAAACTGTAGGTCCTCCATTTCATCTCACCATCCCCTTTTCATTACACATTAGCGTAAGTGTGTACAACCCGAACGGGTAGTAAGACGCGGTGCTAATAATAATATATACATATAAACCCTAGGAAAGGAGACTCACTCTCAATTTCTCAATTCCTCTTGGACCACTCAATAATATATATATCCCTCGTGGAAGGTTCTAGACTCCCTAGTACAGGTGGTCTTACCATGGCATTGCAGAACTTGTGACACCTGCAGTTTCCATTCTTTCGTTACTATAGAACCAACTGCTCACCTTGACATAGTGGATTCAGCCCAATTATACTAAAAATACAAAATGAACATCTCAAAGTATCTTATTCGATCATTCACTATTCAACAATTTGTTCAGTGGTGTATTCTGAGAAAATTAATAGGTATGATGTACTATAAAAGTTGCAGGGGAGATTTGGGGGCCGAGGACCCTCAACCACCGTTGTCCAAGAACCTCAGGGGATTATTTTAAGGGAAATATTTGAAGGTGTGTGCCTATAGAACAGTGATTCTCGAACATTTATTATTTTCCCTTAACCGTATGATATCTTAGGAAATTTTAAGGCCCTTCCTACTCCCATATTCTCTCTTTTTTTATTCATACATAAAGATGATTACCATCCACTCAAAATGCAATAAAAGTAACTCTATGGCATCAATCTACATTCAGGCTATACCTTTTGAGTGGCCACCAAACTGTTTGGTGAGTTAATGCCAACTCTTGTGGATAGAGGGTGTCATGTGGTCAGCACAACTGCGCCTCCAGCCATTAAACTCGGTTTCTATACTGAAGCCACTACTACTGTATTCGAGTAGCCCCTTATTTATCCAAACCAGGCTGAGTCTAACCCATTCCAAACCCACTGCTTCCCAGATAATCTGGAAAGACTTCTCAGAAAATCTGGAAGAGCCGGGAATCAAACCTGGGATCTCTGTGTCCGTAGTCAGAACCTATGACCACTATACCACAAAGGCGGTCTTCAAATATCTAAATGGTTAGAAATTTAAGTAAATATTAATGTCGGGGCTAAGAGTAGTATGGGCACATTTCTGAATGCATAAGAGAGACAGATCCTTTTCGATTAGCCTAGTGTAATTAAAAGCACACAGTTAGCAATCCTCAAAGTAAAAAATCATAATAAGAGCAAAATGAAGTGGTACATCGATCAAGCGTCCATTAGATCTTGGTGAAAGGGAATCAGGTGGATTGTCCAACTCACATAGCAATCAAAACTATTTCTTAAAGCCTAACTTATCTCACACAATGCTGCTTGGAAACAAACAAATCTCCCAACTTGAGAATTTATGCTCCAGAAGCTATTTATATGCGTAAATTCTGACTTACATCAGGGAGATTATCTCTGACCATTAATACTCTTAACGCTACCTCATTGGTTCATTGCTAAGATATTTACACACGTCTTTTGCTGTAATCAATGGTGCACCCAAGAGGGAGAGGGGCAAACAGAGTATTCGACCCCCTTCCTCAATATCATAAATACATAAATAATTTTAATAGAAATTTACATAATATGAAGTACAACTACAGTATTTAACATTGAAGATGTGTCTAATGTATAGGCTACATTTTAAAGCCAGGCTTCTGACTTAATCCTAGTGTTCGAAAGGTTCACCGTTACACACAAAACTAACACTTGAAAAAACCCCACAAATAATAGCTTCAATACCATTTGGATTATTTAAATCTCTTAATTACTATTAATTTATTCCAAATAAGTTCTAAAAGCATTTAATATTAATAAATATTCTCGGCCTTCAGCTATTAGGAGGCTGTGCAACCCAAACCTGCTCTCTCCATCAAAATTTCATTCTTGCTACAGCCTTGATTGAATGCCTCCCCCAAAGTAAATGGCTGGGTGTGCCACTGATTAAGTAAATTTTATGAAAATATATTTAATTTTATCTTTTCCTTCTAAATCATCTTGAAATGGTGAAATTACACTCCTGACTTTTTGGATTCTTTGATGTGTAATTATATAAAATAACAATGACTAATAAGTCGTTAATGTAAAACAAAAACTAAAAGAACACTATTAAAAAAGCGTATAACCCGAACGGGTAGTAAGACGCGGTGCTAAATATTAAACACTATTAAAACTCCACAAATCCTTTCTACTAAAGAAAAACAAGAATTACTGTCAACAACGGTTAAAGTAGCCTCGTCATCCGCCCTACCCCACCCACCTTCTCCACTCCAACTGT
>CABEEJ010004920.1:11815-56948 GCA_901482245.1 Timema douglasi
TCCCTTTGCCCCACTATATCAGTGCTGAAATGTCTGAAAGAGTGGTTAAATGTGTTTGCCAAATACATGATAATACATGTGACTAGAATACTTAAACATAAATCAATGTATTTAATTAGTGTATAATTTAAAGCTTGTTACGTATACTATTATTTTACAATTAATTTTGTTTATATTTTATGTAATTTTACTTAAACTACACTAAATTAGCTTAATAAATAAACATTGTGATCTTGAATCTTTTTTCAATAGTTGGCACAATGCTTAGCTTGCTATACATTAACAGCATGACCTGGGGTATAAAAACCCAAGCTCATTGACCAATTACTAGTGGGCGAGTGGAAGGGAATGTGTTGAAACCCCCTAGACATTGGGCAAGGTCATTAGATCCTCCATAGCTTGCCTTGCGATTTTCAAGTGGCAGGCCCTGGGTTTCCTATTGTGTTAAGTAGAGCCTTTTGGGAGAAGAATTACTTAAAACACAGTATTCTTAGAATATGAATCAATATTAGTTTTAAAATTAATAATTCATTACATGTATATTTATTAACAATTTAAACATTAGTATTTACACAGTTAGCGCAGACATCACTGAATTTAAAACAAACTAGTCCATATCATTATGGGTATGTGGCTCAGAACTAGCATACCTGGAGATAACCCCACTGATTCTGTTTCATTCATCTCTTGAGATATGTATGTTAAATGTATTATATGTCCTATTTGTAGGTGTATTGATGTGGCGGGGGTATACACTAGACCAGTTTATCAACCAGTGTTTTGGGAACTGCGAGGATGAAGGCAAAGGCCGTATGATGCCCATACACTATGGATCCAAAGCTAACAATTTTGTCACCATTTCTTCACCCCTCACAGTGCAATTACCTCAAGGTAAGGTTTCTAGAGAGACAAGGACGTTTGAATTCTTAATTCCTCAAATCTTTTGAATCCAAATCTGAAGTCATTTACTTGAAATCACATTCTATACCATTAGTAGAATTAATTATAAATTGGGAAAATGCGACAGTTTAGTCTTTTGTTAAAAAAAAAATCACTCAAAAAGTAACATCTTTTTTCTTTATGTTATAATAAATAAAACAAATATTCACTGTATGAAACCTCATTAAGACATCAGTTTTGTATGTAATGTACCTTAACACACTCACTGCTGACAGAAAATACATGGTCCATACCAGAAATGCTGGCCATTTTTAGCATATTTTTTGATTTTTCTAACAACAAATTAAATATGATATAATAAACAACAAAGTAAATATCCATCCTTTTAAAGATCAGATTATGCACTTTAATTTGATATATAGATGAATGATATATGATAACAAATATATTTTAGTAAATTTTTTTATATGTTTGTTATAGAAAAAAATAAAACCTGAACCAATATAATTTTTTTTGTAATAAACACAGTGTAATTTATAAAGTATTTCAGTAAAGACTAAAGTTAATATTAACACTCTTTACACCATGGCCGTCGGATTTACAGGCAGCCGTTCTTACAAAATTTGCCAAACCTGTCGATTCTACTGGGTCTTGAATTTAAATTAGCATAAAATCTTTGCACATGTTTTCTACGTGTTTGGTTAGTGCTATGCATTCCTTGGATTGTTAGTTCCGAGTTGTACTCATAGATGGCATTTCATTGCACATCTGAGGAGTTTTCATACTAGAACAACCCTGCATTTCACCCACCGAATAGCTCAAGTTCATTGATTCTTAGGGCAATGAATAGCATGCACTTTTGTTTCTTGTGTTCGTGCTGCAAAACGAGAAAGGGTTTATTTGATAATGAATTAGCCTAAATAGTGAATCAAGCTAATGAGATGGCAACATTTGATGATACAATATAATAATTGGCAGAATGGTGATAAAATATAGAATTTCTTGCTTTTTACGAACGTGAACGTTATGTTATAGTAGGCCTATTTCACAAACGTCGACATGAAAATATTATTTGATATTATAGGGCTTACTTAAATGCCTTTTCAATTATGAACACTATTTGTTTGAATGATAAACACTTTCCATATAAGCTATCATAATTTCTAATGTATAGACTACAATGCATTGTAATATTATCTTGCGGGTAGGCCTATAGTCAATTAAATATATCTTATAGTAAATTTATTTACATATCATGTAGCATTTAAAATTTGGATTATTCATTACGAGCCTATATGCATATTTTATTGTATACGACACCTATCATCTAGATCTATAGTAAGATTTTGCTATGAAGAACAGTAGAATTTAGTTACTAAAGTTATTGAAATGAGTTTAATATATTCATACATCAGGTCATGTTATCTGCAGTTGTCACTTTTGATAACTATTATCAATACCTATCAATTAAAAAAGTTATCACACGAGATTAAAATTATTCATAATAAAGAAGAATGTAGCTCCAAACTGGTCTTTGAACCTTTAAAATCCAATGTGTGGCTGTGGAGAAATTAATTTTTTTTAGTCCTTAAAATTTTCCAGTTTCTGTAGGTAGGTACATAACCTTTGCCCTGTACTGAGAGTGTTAAACATAACTAAAAACTCAAAGTAACACGCATAAAATGTTATCAGTTAAAAAATTATTTTTTTAATGAAACAATTCAAAACAGGGCACAAACCAACTTTGCACTGATATCATGTGTCTTGCCTACCAGCTCTTCCTGTTTCCTTTTTGCCCTTCGCTGAACACACTTTGCACTTTTTTATAGATTTCTTCTATCTACCTGGAAAAAGTGTACTGTATTAGATTAAAAATGTAAGTATACTGTTCTAGATAATAGTAATACTGTGTTTTTACAGCTGTTGGGGCAGCTTACAGCTTCAAGATGGCAAAGAATGGGCGCTGTGTCATCACTTATTTTGGAGAGGGCGCTGCAAGTGAAGGGGATGCTCATGCTGCTTTCAACTTTGCTTCTACACTGGATTGCCCTGTGCTGTTTTTCTGGTGTGTATTTGTTAGCTATGTAATTAATTACATAAAACACCAACTTCAACACCACTTCTCAGTTTTTTACATAAATCATTTCTTCCGGTATAATGTTATACAACTTTGTGTGTGACCACCCACTTAGTGCAAAGCACACAAACAATACTGCAATCTTTGTTCGATAAAGGCTAAAAGGCTAAAGGCTATTACTTATAGTTGTATTGTGAAAATGTGTTTGATTAATTCTTCTAAAAAGAATAAAATAAAGGAAGATGAGGTCATAATTCTGTATTGGATTTTCAAGCTTTCATTTTAACTTTTCTCAGAGTGGGTTTGATAGTGAAGGAAGCAAACCTGAAAAAATAGGTTAAGCCTAAATAATAACCAACACACTTTTTTCTTCATTTCTTCTTACACTTTTAACACTTCACACTTATAAAGAGACACATATAAAACACAAAGAAGGTAAAGGTGTATAGAAACATATAAAAGGAACAAACACAATATGGCTTTTACATTGAAAGGAAAAACACAGTTCACACTTTATATTGCTGCCATTGGACAAAGAGGTCATGGTTGTCTCTTGAAGAAAATCAAATGTTATTACTCAATCCTCTGATATAGGTTTCATTCTATTGGAACTNCACAAAAGGGAGAGAAAGGAAATATTAAAAAAAATGATAGGACACATAGATAGGAACATGAACATTTTAGGAGGTTGCATTAATATAACAATCAGTCACTTAAAACTGAATACTTTTCTCTGTTAATGTGTATGTATTGTCATTGTTTAAATAAACAGCCGTAACAATGGGTATGCCATCTCAACACCTTCTCATGAGCAATATCGCGGGGATGGTATAGCAGCCCATGGCCCAGCTTACGGTATGACAACAATTCGTGTGGATGGGAATGACATATTCGCTGTTTATAATGCCACCAAGGCAGCAAGAGAATTCGCTGTCAAGGAAAACAGACCTGTTCTAATTGAAGCTCTAACATATAGGTGAGAGCAAAGAAAAATATACTGTTTTGTTTAGTAGCTGTATCATTAATTAAATCACAAAACATTAGACACGGAAGAAGGTACAGGAAATAAAGACAGTAACAAATAAAAGGAATAAACACAATATGTCTTCTATAATAAGCTCACACTTTACCACTGCTGCTAATGGATAAAGAGGCAATGGCTGCCTCTTGAAGAAAATTGGTTGTCACCGCTCAATCCCTTTACCTAGGCTTTGTTCTGTTCCAAAATTCAGAATGTGAAACGTGCAATTTAATTACTTAAAGAGACCATCTCAAAATCGATTTTCTGCATTGAATAAGATTACCAAGCTTAAAATTGGAATCACTTTGGTAGTTTTTTCATTTTAAAATAACTGTTTTTCAATTTGGTTATTATTTTTTTAAATATGGTAAAACGGTTTCACTGGTCTTGATTTTACATATTTTTAAAGTAGAATACATAAAACTGCACCACTAAGCGACATCTGGTTCCAGAAATAAAACTTACCAAAGTTTTTTTACTTTTATAATAATGGGAATTGATAAAACAAATGTGTGTGTGACTACTTCTACTATAGAAGACAGAAGAAAGGAAAAATATGTCGCCTTTGTTCATTGAATTCTTTCCACATTTTTCCTCTTTCCCTAGTAGGGCTTTCGTCATTAAATTTGCTCTTATTAGTTTATTTTCCCTATCTCTTTAGTTTCATCAATGTCCATTATTATAAAATTATCTAGCCACTGAACCATCTCATTTTTAAACAAAGTTTTATCTTGGGGTTGAGATAGGCTCTTAAACAGGCAACACAATTTTCAGTAAGGGACAACAAAAGAAGAAAAAAGGGGAGGGAAGCGATTAGTTGAGAATTAATGAACACACTTGAAACACATAAAGTGGAATAGAAGGACAAACAAAGAATGTAAGGGAAAGTCCAATTTGTTGTAAAAAACAATTGTATTAGTTATTATATCTCTATACTCTCTTCCTTGTATAGTATTACTTGCATCAAAGATTTTAAATTGGATTTCCTCAAATAATCATGGAATTTCAGACAATATTTGTTTTCGACCATAAGACAAACAAGGTGTAGTAGATGTGGACATGATAAGTAATTTTGAAGTCATCTTTATACTGTTATTTTTAATATGTGGAACACAAGGATGATTATTTTTATCAAAGTGGTAAGAGTTTGAAGGGTAGCTTATAGGGAATACTCCCACCATCGTTTGGATGGGAAAACCACAGAGAAATTCACTGTTGAGGAAACCACCACCAGTACACCCCGCTAAAGTCAAAACACTGACCATCTTGTAAATAATAAACAAAATGAGTCTAATGCCTTCGGCCACTACTAAATGCTTTTGATACCGATGGTTATCATGGTGTGAATATCTGCAAATGTATTGAGCCAATCACTTGTCTCGACTACATTGCAACATTATTTAAAATTGTTGTTTCTTGTTCCATAAAATGGTACTTAAGAACACGTGTATTTTTGCTTTCCCGCACTCTGGCTTCTCACCCATTAGGTGTCAATAGAGAATCTTTTGTTTTTAAACAAGCAAAAATTTGTTTAAAATAGCTTTAAATTGACAGGATCTGATAGATTTTTGCAAAATTGTGACCTATAAGTGAATTGATTTATAAAACACCACCCTTTTAGT
The DNA here is from genome assembly GCA_901482245.1 of Timema douglasi. Classification (NCBI taxonomy): domain Eukaryota; kingdom Metazoa; phylum Arthropoda; class Insecta; order Phasmatodea; family Timematidae; genus Timema; species Timema douglasi. The sequence continues at coordinate 17,436 of CABEEJ010004920.1, forward strand.
TTAGTATTTTCCTTGTTTAGGAATTTCTTGGACAGACAATTGCAATAAATTGTTCCTTCTGCGAGTGCATTTATTTGATTTTGTTTAAACCCTGTCAAGCATTCATTTCACTTGTATATTTCTGGTATAAATGTTTTCTGTTCCTTCAGGCTATGATTCGAGCAATAGGAGTGACCAAATATTTATAGGTATAGGCTGATAAAATATTATAGGGAAAATGTTTTAACATAGGAGGTTGCATAAAATGGGCCAGAAAAAAAAGTTTACATCATTGTAGGGGTGTGCGAAAAACACTTTTTTAATTCTAGACTAAAATATGAAGAAATATCAAGATGCAAAAACGAGACAAGAAAATTTCATATTAAAGTACAAAAATGTAAATAATGTTTACTAAAGTAAATTACCTATCTAGTTTAAAGTGCTAAATTTCCTTTCGACACTAGGGCTGGCGCTTGCTTTGGATTATCTTGCAGTTCATTCAAACACTTAAGATATAACTGATAAACATTTTAAATGCAATTACTAAAATAGTTATAGTTGCAATGTATTCCATCTATAATTTAATTTTGTAATGTAACACTTAGTAATTTCAAAGTTTGTTAATGAAAAACAATATTTACAACAATAATATTACTTAATGAAGTGCTATTTGTGGATAGAAAATGAAGCTTATTTTCGAATTTTTACAGTATGGTTAAAAATAATAAATTCTTGGTTTGGTTTGGTTTAAATTAGGAGGGATAGCCAGCACACTTACCTTGGTGATGCTGGAGTAGAAATTGTTTGGATATAACACTAAAAAACACATAAACACATTTTTAAGGACAAGCTTTCACTGTCACAGACAGCTTCATCAGGTCAGGAGAGTAGACTGATTTCTTGGTTGAACTGTAAGGTTGACTGTCCACAGCTGACTGTTTTTCAGTTATGACATATGATGACAGTGATGTCATAACTGAAAAACAGTCAGCTGTGGACAGTCAACCTTACAGTTCAACCAAGAAATCAGTCTACTCTCCTGACCTGATGAAGCTGTCTGTGACAGTGAAAGCTTGTCCTTAAAAATGTGTTTATGTGTTTTTTAGTGTTATATCTAAACAATTTCTACTCCAGTATCACCAAGGTAAGTGTGCTGGCTATCCCTCCTAATTTAAACCTTGGTTTGGTTTGTAAATTTCTTAGGGCCATTATTTGTTTTTTAATTTAATTTTTTGCTTCAAATTTTCAAGATTCAATTTTTAACTTTTGAGTCAAGATAAATGTTTTTTTTTCTCATCTCATTTGATATATTTTAAAGTCTCACAAATCCTAATTAATATCAAACCATTTTTAGCTATATGAAAACGGTGTGTAAATACTGTGGACTAATGTAATATTAGTGGTTTAGAAGGAAGCCAACCTGAAAGTCTTTATACACTTTTCAAACTTACATCTACTGATTGCTTTCACAGTTATACATGATTTTAAATTTTGTGAAATTATTTCTTTTTGCACTTTAAGAAACATGGATATATATATATGAAAAATACTGTAGTGTTACAGAAACAGTTAATACATTTGAAAAGGTTAGAGGATAAGATAACTATTAAAGTTTTTTTTTTATGTGTTTATTAAGGTGAACAAATAATATTTCTGAAAATATAAATAATGTGTAACTGAAAATGTGAAGTGTGTTACGTATAAATTAGAAGAGAGAAAAAAATCATCCTCTATCAAGGTCTAACCTATCCTTTCACTACTTTGCTGGCCACATGGTCTAAGGCACCACACTCGCAGAAGAACAGACTGTCGATGATGGGGAGATTGGGGTTTTAATATTGTTCAGGTCCACCGAGAGGGGTTTTTTCGAAATTGTTTTCCACCCTTCCTCCATCCAAATGCTGGTACCATTTCTATAAATGTAACCTTCCTAATCTCCAACACATTAGTGTAATTGTACATAGGTGTAAAACCCGAATAGCTAGTAAGCCGCAATGCTAAAAAACAAATATCTTTTCAAGTTGGTTTTATTCCCCATCACTTTACAGTACAGTACATTACTGTACAGTGTTTCCACACTGTTTAACATATTTTAAGTTGCCGAGCAATTCACTTTTATAAATAATTATGATAGATATAAGCTACAGTATTTATTTTAGAAATCATATTTATAATGCTTTAAATGTTCATGTAAGCCACAGTTACAGTGTTAGGATTAGCCATTTTTGGAACTAAAATGTCAAAATACCGTGTTTTTTATATATATATATATATATATATAATGATGTGTGCGTAGAATTGGCCACCACAGTACTTCTGATGATAGCAGCACCTACAGACAAGACTCTGAGGTTAGTCAGTGGACGGGAGCCTCACATCCTATTGCGAGACTAAAACAGTACATGGAGAACCAGGGATGGTGGACTGAAGCTCAGGAGAAAGAATGGAAGCAGGATACTGTCAATCAGGTGAGTCAACAACACTTGTTTTCACATTTTAAGCATAGTTACATAGATAACTCAAAACAATGTTAAGTTGTGCCAGTATTTCTTTCTGAATGAGAGTTAAATATGTAGGAAATTACAGGGGAGAGCGATTTGATCCACTGTCTATTTCCTATGTTTGACCTTTGTGTTATTCGTCCCTTTTACATGTTCCTATCTGTGTGTCCTATCACTATTTACCAATTTACATTTTCTTCCTTTTGTGACCCGCTTCAATGGACGCATCATCTAAGGCGCTACTCTCAAAATAGACGGGAAGCTCTGGGTTTGGTCCTGGTCGGGTGTACTGAGGGTGTTTTTTCCTAAATGTTTTTTCACTTTCCCTCCACACAAATGGGGGTACCATTCTTCTAAATTCAACCTTCCCAATCAAACATTAGTGTCATTAGTACATAGTTGTGCGTATAACCCAAATGGACACCATGCTTTTTCCTTTGGTGTTTTTTGATTTCCTCTTTTAGGAAGCTGTGTTGTGCATTTCACAATCCCTTATTTTGAGTTCTGATAGAAGGAAACCTAGGTCGAGTGGGGTTAGGGTGGTAGTGATAGATTTATTCAAGAAACAGCCATTATCTTCTTTTCATTTTAAAATTCATATTTTATTCCCTTTTAATTGTTTCTAGCCCTCAAAAATGAAAAAGGGTATTATTTGAAATGTGATTAAAATATTATTTATGTGTATCAAAGTATATTACTATAATATATTTTTTTATGAAAAATATATTTTCAATTTATCGGGTGATTGTATTATATTTGGAAGATGGTATAGGAAAGGCGGATAAAAACATATAAAAGGGACAAACACAATATGGCTTTTACAATGAAAATAAGAACACAGTTCACACTTTACATTGCTGCCATTGGACAAAAAAAGTAATGGTTACCTCTTAGAGAAAATCGATCGTCACCGCCCAATTCCTCGACCTAGATTTCATTCTATCAGAACTCATCAGGGAGGAGTGTGAAATGCGCAATGTAACTTCCTCAAAGAGGAAAGAAAAAAACCACAAAAGGGAGAAAATGGAAAATTGTAAAGAATGATAGGACACATAGATAGGAACATGTAAAAGGTATAATATGAAGAACAATCACAGGAAAAGAACTTTGGATGTGAATATATAATATATCTCTTTGTCCATTGGCAGAAATGTAAAGTGTGATCTATGTTCTTTTCATTGTAAAAGCCATATTGTGTTCGTCCCTTTTATATGTTTCTATCAACCTTTCCTAGACCTTCCAAATATAGTACAAAGTATGTTATTAGTATGAGCAAATGAGTTCTAAGATTGTTGTTTGATTATTAAATATTATTTTAGGTGCGGAAAAGTTTGGAGCGATGTGAGAAACGTCTCAAGCCTGACTGGCGAGAGATGTTTTATGATGTTTATGAGAAAATGCCAGACCATTTAATGTAAGTTGAGTACACTTTTAATAGTATTAATTTTTTCCATGATTATCAATTGATGTAAAAGCTATCATTTGTAATAAGTAGCTATTTATTATTAATTACTGTCTTATTTCAAATATATATGGTCCAATAACTTAAAATAAATTTTGAAACATGGAAATTGAGACAAAAACAAAATAATTATTAGAAACAAAATAAGAAATTCCAACTAAGAAAATGTAAGGAGTTAAGCTTGTGAATCCAACCCAAAACTGTGACCTCTTCTTTCTTTCATCTGGCATTAAAGATATCCTTAAAAATAGAGATTATACCTGATTGGCCCCAATTTAGTACATCCTCGCACATAATAGAACCCTAAAATTTCGAAGGTGTTATTACATTAAAAATAAAGGTCTCAAATATATTACTTCAAGGTGAAAATTTAACAAATTTGACACAGTTTTATTAGGCCCTTTGAATGCTTGTCTTGATGTGCAGGCACTCTTATAATTTTAAATTATTTTTTCCCTCCAAAGTCATATATTTGCTAGAGATGGGTCGAATCCACTATTTCTCAAATCCGGATCTACATTTTATTTTCAAATCTTAAATCCGAATCCTACAAATCGTTATAAATTTTAATGATTTACAAATAGACCTACACTTTACAATATAAACCTAAACTGTGAATTAAGATTTATTTCAATCATGCTTTCAATTTTAATCAACCCCAACCACCTCTCGCAAAATACAGGTTAAATACCAGCCAAATTAAACAATCTAGACTCATATTATTGTTTGGAAATCAAATCAATCAAAATTTGAGTGTCTTTTATTTATTTTAAAAGTGTTGTTAGAATGAGTTAAGTTTCTTAAAAAACATGTGAACTAAACAGATTAGGGCTAGTTATCCTTTGCTCAACTTTAATCATCATTAAAGGATATTTTATTATATTAAGATAGCAAAAATAAAAATACAAACGGATGTTTTTATTAAAGACTAAAACAACATGCTTAACAAATAAACATATATTGAAAATAGTGAACTCAATAATGCCTAAGTATGTTTTATTATTATTTTATTATATATCCATTATCTATTTTCGTGTAGAAAACAAATATATTCGATTCTTGCATTCTATCGATTTATGAGAATACATTATATTTAAAACACAAACATATTTTTGACTACAATAATATGTTCATTCCCATTTAATAAGGCAGGACTACATTTGAATATTCATACAATTACTTCAATAACATATTTGAAAAATAATAAAAACTAAATTAAAATCAATTTTAAAATAAATAATGGATTAGCAAGTCATTATTTGATTCTTAAAACTTGAGAGTGCTTACTAAGGGATCAAATTACCTGAATCGATTTTAAACAAACAATAGATATACGATACGTAGGTAGGTAGTGATAAATAAACAGTTTTATCGCTGTCTGACTGTTGCCAGAATTTATTTTTCATGAAAACCAACAAAATGTGTAACTTAAGGATCGTATGCAATAAATTGGGGTTCTTTACATAGTTGTAGATAATTAAAACCAGTTGGGTAGTAAGAATTAACAGTATCTATATTTTAATCATTACTCGGGCGATTAAGTATAATATACGTCATGACGGCTGACTTTGTATCATCAGTAATGTGTTCTTATTTCTGTTTAAAAAAAGCCATAATTTGTTTTATATTTTCGAATTTATTTGTAATTCTAGTTTTGATTTTCAATTTTTTGAAGAATTTTAATATGTTCATTAAAATATTTACAAGATTGTTCGTGAGGTAACAGTTTTAGAAGTGAGCATGTGCCGAAACGGCAGAGTCCAAGTTTCCCATACAGTTGGGAAGGTATGGTACTAGGCACGTAAATTTTCCACACCTAACAATTTTTTTCTTTAAAGATGATTTTATTCATGTCCGACAAAATTAATATTACGGATTAAGTTGTGCTTTTCAAGTAGGCCTAACTAAGTAATTTTTGAACTCAAAATATCCTTTGTTTATGAGGTGAAAGATTCGATCATCAAATCCAGTAAAACACCGAATCCTCGAATCTCTAATACTTGTCAGGATTCAGTGGATTCGAGGATTCGAAGATTCGAGTGGCCCATCTCTAATATTTGCCTCTGAAATACCAAACTTGTTAGCAGCCTGTACAGGATTTGTTTGTTGTGCCTCCTGTATTGCAGCTAATTAAAAATTCATATTGTATATTATAAAATGTTAAATATATAAATTATATATCTGACTAGAGTAGTTGAGTCACATGACTAGCTCAGCAGTTGTAAAATATTGTGACCCAAATATTAATGAGTGCAGAGAAGGAGAAGAGGCTTTTTGCTTATATTCAATTATGTATTGTATAACTTATACTTAAATAAAGAAATAACTAAATACAACCAAACATAACACATATCATAGCTTCTTCTCATTTCCTTGTGATACCGAGGAAGCTTTCTTTTCCACACGATCACTCGCTTGCGGCTCTGCCATGGTGGTTTTTTAATATCAGAAACACAGCACAGGTTCTTCCACCAACTGACACTGAACTACCAGTTCATTGACGCTTAAGGGTGGAAAATCTCTCTCGCTATCTGTTTGTTTTGACCTTATGTTTATTATTATATGCATGATGATTCTCACTAGCCAGTACAGATACAGCATGCTTTAAAAATACCTCTGTAAGAATCTGTATTGTTTTTCACTGAAAAATGTTAGGTTGAACATATAATATTTTAGTTTTTGGAGATATATTTTTAGGGGGAAAAAAATCGCACTATATATGAGCCAATATGAGAATTTATTGTAATATCTCATTCTATACTAAACACAAAGTGAACAACACTGATACACTACACTAAGACAAATTAAAAACAACTCGTATGGCAGCTTTGTAAAAGTTGTAAAAGTTTACATACTCTAGTCATATGTTGCAATCTATTGACAGGTGACTTGACCTTCTTACACTCTTAGTTCACGTTATTTATGTATGCAGTGTGTACATAGCCCACTTTTAGCTTTGAAAACTATTAGATAACTTCACATTAGGTGCTTAAACTACTATCAACTCAACATGGGTTTGATCAGTGTTTGTTTAATATGTTGACCTTCCCAGTTTGATAAAAGCTGAAAAAGCGCATGTTGTTTGTATTTCAAGTTTGATATTCAATGTAAAGAAATACTTTATGCTTTTCGTAGTTGACCGATTATAGTATGGTTCTATCTTATAACCTGCACCTTAGTGTAACATATCTAGGTAAGAAACCACATTTTCCAAAACTCTTTAAGTTATTATATCTTAATATTTAAAATAAATTTTGGTATTTTCAGGAATCAAATGAAAATGATGGAGGAACATCTTGAAAAGTATGCCGAACATTACCCAAAAAACTATGGCAAAAAGAACTCTACTTTGGTTTAAAATAAATAAAACTATTTTTCACTGGCCAAGAAACTATTTTTCAAGTATACATGTATTTAATAGATGACCATGTGATATACAAAATCACATATATTTTTATATTTAGTCTTTTTATATATATGTATGTGTGTGTAAAGTGATTTGTCCATTTTGCTGGTTGATGATATGTTTTATAGAAAGTGTTTATATAGTCTGACTAGTTTGAATACTTTATGTTTACTATATGAATGCATGTGGCTTTAATCTCAGAGATATTACAATAGGCATGTTTGTGCAGTTGACCTGGTATCAATGTTTACAACCAAATCATTTTTGCGCTCCTTTTTATAAGTATTTATGACCAAGATAACACCAGACCTTGGTTTCATAACGATTTCATTGACTAAGCTAAATAGCCGTGTATCAACAAATGAAATGAGAATTGTGCACCAATTTCAAAACAGCTCGACTCCTTATGTTAGATCTAAATGAGTATAATGTCATAGTCAATGGATTTTAACAGCTATATGTGAATTAAAATGAACAGCAATTACTAGCTAGACTTTTTCACACTTCCACATTGTTTTAATTTTCTTAAACATTCCTTTTTCATACAAAGATACACATACAAAACACAAAGAAAGATATTATATGGAACTATATTCTTGAACAATTTGAAATATATCTGTTGATTCAATCGGGCACTACAAACATTTACACTTTCCTACACCTACAGCTGATACTGTTTTTTACATATAAGAAAATAGGGTGAATAAACAACTCAACCGGTGACCTGGCGGTCTAGGGGTAAGGTGTCAGACTTCTGTGCTGGCGGCCAGGGTTCAATCCTCGGTCCCAGCACAGATTTATCTGATTACCAAACCCTTCCTTCACCTCTGACAAGACATCTTGTGAATGTGAGGAATGCTAGGCCTCCACTGTGGTTCGGATTCCACGTCATTTCATCTCACAATCACCCTACCATTACACATTAGCGTAAGTGTATATAACCCGAACGGGTAGTAAGTCGCGGTAATAATAATAATAATAATAATAACTCAACTAGTTAAATCTAAATACATAAGTATCGATATTAAGATATAATTAAAACAAAGTCCCTAAATTCTTAATAGAGGAGCAGATCTTTTAAATATTACTGTTAATCATACATCAATAAATTGATGCACAGCTTAAGTGGTAGGCAATTCAATAGAACATTTACCTATGATCAAAAAGTGCAGTTGTCCAGTGTGTTAAAATCTGTGTGGATGTAAAATGTCTACAATGCTATGAGATATTACTGATAGCAACAGATCACAATGACACGATCGACTTGCTCACCATTCAGCAAGCATGAGATGTTACCATAGGGAAAATGTATGAAGCTGAGAGGAAGGGTATATTAGACCCAAACCCTGGTGCAAATGATATGACAAGGAGCATAAAATACCTTGGGAAAAAACTAATTACATCCCTGGTTATACATTCCAGACTTACCCTATATTAATGTAATATTAACTCCTTTTTCAATTTAAAAATCTTACCCACTTATAAAACATTGGAAAGAAGGGCAAGGCATACACACCAGAAAAGTGTAGTCCTCAAGTTTACAATTAAAAACACATAATTATGCAATTTTTGGTACGTCAGTACCTTATTCAGCAGAAGAGAGTAAAACACTATGTGGACCATGGCAACATGGCTAGAGGTAGCTCATGGTCGCTTAAATACTATTACCTGTTTATTGATTATTTTTTTTGCTTGGATTCTGTAGTTGCCTCTGTCTTGTGTCTTGACTCTTGGTAGATGAATATAATATTGTATTTATATTATATAAATAATTGAATTAAATTAATTAAATTATATAGGTGACCTGGTGGTCTAGGGGTAAGGTGTCAGACTTCTGTGCTGGCGGCTGGGGTTCAATCCTCGGTCCCGGCAGAGATTTATCTGATTACCAAACCCTTCCTTCACCTCTGACAAGACATCTTGTGAATGTGAGGAATGCCAGGCCTCCACCGTGGTTCGGATTCCACGTTCAACTGTAGGTCCTTCATTTCATCTCACAGTCACCCTACCATTACACATTAGCGTAAGTGCGTATAACAACGGGTAGTAAGACGTGGTGCTAATAATAATAATAATAATAATAATAATAATAAAATTATAACTGATAAAATTAAGAAACGGGCAACAACAATATCTAAGAAACCATAATCTACCTCTAGCCATGCTTCCATAGTACAGTTTGTGTTTTACTTTGTTCTGCTGCATAAAGGAGCTGTGTACCCCAATAATTGCATAATTATGTGTTTTGTTGTGTTATTAATTGTGAACTTTTAGGCCTACAGTTTTCCGGTGCTAGGCCTTGCCCTTCTATCTTCCTTTCAATGTTTAATTTTAAATAGCCATTTGGCATAATTTTTTTCTAGTTTACCTACAAATAATTATTTGTTAATTCTATGAAATTATTTAGTTACAAAAATTAATATTACTGATAATTATTTATTTGTGAAGGTACTTGTTTAAAATGTAGAAAATATTAACTATTTTGACCTTCTTTGGTTTATGGTGTGGAAATTAATTTCTAAGAATATTTTTATTTTTATAAGTTAAGAAAGTGAAAATATCACTTGATTGAATCCTTAAAACATTTATTGTATTCTTTTAGATCAAAGTATGACATCTTAGCTGTCAGTAGCATTTCTTTCTGTTGAGTTAAGGGTCTTAGGTTCGATTCCTGGCATGGCCAAAAAAATTATCATTGGGGAAATGTGGTTTTACACTTTCATTGTGATAAATTAATGGCCGGGGGCTGGATGTTGTGTCTGTTATGAATTTAAGTCAGTTTATAAGTTGTGTGCTTGTATAATCAGTTGGTTCAGATGCACTTTAAATACCAATACCTCAATATCAAAACAAATTAAAATTTTAAATTGAAAAATGACACATGGACATAGGAATCAAACCCATGTCCAGGTGTCATCAACAATTTAAGGCTGGGTGTGCACTTGGTGACCTGGTCGCGGTGACCAATATTCTGAGTGGTTTGTATAGATGGCCAGAACCATCTGTATCGAAATGATCCTCGTAAGACATAGTAGCCACAATCACACTCCATACAAAACAAACGACTGGCTGCCATGCTAAGTGCACACATACTGATTTGGTTTCATACATATGCAGTGACTCGGACGACAGCGACTGGCCGCGTGTGCATCACTTGTGACCTTGGGGGTCGCCGCAGCCAAGCATGCTCGTTGGTCGCTAAATGCACACACTCTTTATGGTTACTTTAGACACCAGTGGCTGCCAAGTGCGCGCCCAGCCTAAAATAATATAATATTTAAATGCGGCCATAGCCGTAATTAACCAATATAATAGGTTAGCTATTTTTCAATTAAAATATCACATGATCATAAAATTTGGCTTAACAATAAAAGTGTTGGTATATTTATTTATAAAAATTTTACTATGATAATGTTAAAGGAGACAAAAATTCTGTAATTTAAAACATTGGATGAGCAGATTCTATATCACTATGTTGAGTTGAGTAAAAAATTTCCAATTGATAATTTATTTTTTAACCTAATCAAAAGATAAAAATTATGCCAAACATCTGTGATATGCTGTGTTTTAAATGTTAACTGTTGGACCTACACTTTTCTGGAATGTAGGCGCTAGCCTTCTACCTCCTTTAAATTCTTTTTATGTGTAGGTGTTCACTTTTGATGTTGCCTTAAAGTTATTATGAATCTCTTCAAGAAACTTTTTATTGTATTTGTATAGTTTGAATAAAAAATATAGAGGCTATGTTATTTTGTTCAATGATTTATTGTGAAGTATGGTCATCATTGTTTTTAAAATATGCCTATCAAACTGTTTATATGTTATTTTAAAATTGATATTATTGACTATTATTAATTTCTTCATATGTTTAAAAATGAGGTGGCCCAATGGCTAAATAATTTTATAATAAAGTAAATTGATAAAACTAAAGAAAAAGGAAAAATAAACTACTGAGAATAAATTTGAAGAAGAAAGCCCACCTAGGGAAAGAGGAAAAATGTGGGAAGAATCCAATGCACAAAGGTGACATCTTCCTTTCTTCTGTCTTGGTGACCTGGTGGTCTAGGGATAAGGTGTCAGACTTCTGTGCTGGGGTTCGGGGTTCAACCCTTGGTCCTGGCACAGATTTATCTGATTACCAAATCCTCCCTTCTCCTCTGAAAAGATGTGTATTAATCACAACTTGTGAATGTGTGGTATGACAGGCATCCACTGTGGTTTGGATTCCACGTTAAGCTGTAAGTCCTCCATTTCTTCTCACAATCACCCTACCATTACATATTAGAGTAAGTGCATACAACCCGAACGGGTAGTAAGAAGTGGTGCTAATAATAATCTTCTGTCTTCTACAGTAGAAGTAGTCACACATTTTAACACAATATAGTAATATTTCGGCATTGTTGCCTTTATCAAACACAAAGAAGAAAGAAACGAATACAAATAACACAAACACTGGAGTAATCCATTTTGAATCTAAAGAAAAACTGCTAGAAACACATTGTGCCAACTGTTTTTGGGAGTAAAGATAAATTCCTTAGCTATGGTTAGTATTTATAGAGACCTATTTAATAACAATAATAATAATAATGAATAAGAAAATAAATAGTAATAATTTGAAAAATGATAATCTTGATTTGGTAATACATGAGTGGGCCTGTTCCCACTGTCCAAGTTGAGAACTGTTGCATTGTTTGGGAAACGCTCTAAATATTTTGGTGGTGTAGCAAGTTTGAAAGTCCTGGTTGTGGGCACCAGCATGAATGGGTACAGGCTTGTCCGGATCTTTGTGGTTTGTGTCAAAATGATGATTGTTCATTCGCTGTGTTAGAGAACCTGTAGATTCTGGTCTACAACATATCAACATCACCATTAAAAGTGGTTACTAATTCCTGACCAGTTTCACCCAGACCCAAAACCTTCCTAGTTCACCCCCAAGAGTCACTTTTAAATGGCCACCAAATCTTCTTGACCCCAAGAGAATCCGATAAGAAAAACAGACTACAAAGGTTTATACCCCTGCGGTAGCACCCGTTGCAGCACATGTGGAATCCACCTACCAGCTACATCCTTCGACAGCAAAGTTATGAAATTGGAATACAAAATCCCTGGTTATTATAATTGCAAAACAAATAACTTGATATATCAACTACTTTGTAAATAACGTGATGCAGAATACAGAATATATCAGAATATCTCAGACAGCGAATGAACAATCTTCATTTTGACACAAACCACAAAGAACCGGACAAGCCTGTACCCATTCATGCTGGTGCCCACAACCAGGACTTTCAAACCTGCTACACCACCAAAATATTTAGAGCATTTCCCAAACAATGCAACAGTTCTCAACTTAGACAGTGGGAACTGGCCCACCAATGGATTACCAAATCAAGATTACCACCAGGTCTCAACAGAAGATTGTGGTTTTTTTCCCTATAAGATTATCATTTTTCAAATTATTACTATTTATTTTCTTATTCATTATTATTATTAAATAGGTCTCTATAAATACTAACCATAGCTAAGGAATTTATCTATACTCCCAAAAACAGTTGGCACAATGTGTTTCTAGCAGTTTTTCTTTAGATTCAAAATGGAGTAATCCAGTGTGTGTTATTTGTACTCTTTTATTTCTTCTTTGTGTTTGATAAAGGCAACAATGCCGAAATATTACTATATTTGTGTTAAAATGTGTGTGTGACTACTTCTACTATAGAAGACAGAAGAAAGAAAGAAGATGTCACCTTTGTGCATTGGCTTCTTCCCCACATTTTCCCTCTTTCCCTAGGTGGGCTTTCATAATCAAATTTACTCTTAGTAGTTTATTTTTCCTTTTTCTTTAGTTTTATCAATTTCCTTTATTATAAAATAATTTCTTCATATAGTGTGGTTATTCAGAAATAGATATTTTATTAAGTTGATAACATTTATTATTGTCACTGTGCTTGCAAGTAGGACTTAAACATAGGTAACTGTATTTGAAGATACTGCAGAGTACTTGGTTTCAATAGTTTTTTTATATGATATATTTAGTTAGTGATTATGTTTTTCTAAAAATATATTTCTCAAAGAGTTGCCAAAGATTACAAATGATAAAACCAATTATCTAAATATTTTAGATGTTAAGAGTTATTACTTTAAGCTTAAATGCTCGCAAAAACTGAAAAGATCTGGTATGTTGATGATTGACAAATTGTTTAAAACTTACATAATCTATTAAATAGTGTAAGTTTCATTTTAACTATAGTTTCTAGCATTTTCATTTACAACTTGTCCCATGCTAAAGTTGTTTTCACATCCAAGAGCCAAAATAAAATCTGAACAAAATTCTATTAAAACCTAACTTTATTATTTTAAACATATATTTATGTTATTCTATCGGTACTTCATTTACTGGATTATATATGTGTTCAAATAAAAGTGAATATTTTCCTCTATACAAATTGTTTTGGATCAACTGTTTAAGGGCTCTTACACACAGACAACATGAGACCACACCATTGATCTAGCCGCTCCACCAATTCCAAAGAGTGGTCAAAATCTGCCTCTTATCCACTCATTAGGAGAACATTGTTTCAAATTAGCGCATACATATTAGCCACTTTTATTGGTCAAGTAGAATCTAAAGTGTAACAGATTATAAATATAAAATTTATTTTTGAGGTTGAAACCCAACTGGTCATTTGAAAATCTCTAAGGAAGGAGTGCACTGATAAAATTAAAAAGCACATCTTGTAAAAGTTTGCATCCTTAAGCTTATTTTGGAAGAATAAACAGGAAAGGTGGATAGAAACATATAAAAGGGAACAAACAAAATATGGCTTTTACAATGAAAAGAACACAGTTCACACTTTACTTGGCTGTGATTGGACAAAGAGGTAAAGATTACCTTTTGAAGAAAATTTATCACTACTGCCCAATCACCCAACCTAGGTTCATTCAATTGGAACTTATCATAAGGAAGTGTAAATCACTCAACAAAATTTACTAAAATAGGAACCCAATAAACTTAAAAGGTAGAAAAATGAAATTGGTTAAGAGTGATAGAACACTTATATATGAACATGTAAAAAAAACAAATAGCATATAGGACAAATACAGGAAATTTATATTATGTTTGCATCTCTAAACTTACCGAAGGGGTGAACATTCAATATTTTTACTATTTTGTTTCATTATTTTCGAAGCTTTCAGTGGATAATTTATGCCAGTAGTAGGGGTTCTTTGTAAAACAGGCTTGTCAATTGTTGGGTTGGCAAAGCTACTTTGCAAACACTCATTATGGTTATCAAATAGCTCGGTCCTCAGACCACGCCATTGAGGGGCGACGCCGATTGGTCTGTGTGTAAGGTAACCTGAACACATGAGTTAACACATTCATATGTACTTAAGTATAAACAATATTTATAATGTTTTAGTAACAGTTAAATATATTTTACAACATATATAATAAATGGCATATTATTTATTGTGCTCTGTTATAATCTTGTTTTTTGTGATATCAATAATATAAATGCACGATAATATATATCCTATCTATAAGGAAAACTTCTTTTTGTTTGAGGTAATTGTATTATATTTGGAAGAAAGTACAGGAAAGATACTTTATTCCATATATATGTACAATAATGTTATTTAAAAAATTATTTGCAAAGATATGTGTCTGCTTGAATTGATATTGAAATATGTTCATTGTATAGCAGATTTGTTATTTTTATATGGAATGTACTATATTTTTCAAATATATTTTAAGATTACTATACACCATTTTGTTATGTGAGGGTTCTTATTCCAATTTCCTGTGCCTTTTATTTTTAGATATAACAATATACAGGTTGGAACTCTCTAATGCATAAACTCTGTGGTTGGAACGTTTTGAATCTGCTGCCATTAGTTTGTGGGGCTGCCACCAGGACGGGGCTAGGAACAACACAAAGTTGACCCAAGTTGTTGCGTACATTCTTGTTTTGGCTTGTATTCTAGCTGTATTTTAACCCTTAAATATGTCTCCCAAGAGCCAAAGAGTTGTGAAAGGTGTATTATTTATCCTACCTTGTACGACATAGCAAGTATGTAAATTTAAATGGTAAGCCTGGGGAATCTGTATAAGGAGTAGAGGTTTCATACGAGTCAAATTCTTTGGTCCGATACTCGTCAGATCCCAAGGGTGCCGCATTAAACCAACCTGTTCTGTATTTGTTAAGTTTTGTTTGCAATCATTAGTTGAATCCCCATACTTTTAGAAATAAGTTAACTTTTTCTTTGTGTCAAGAGACAGTAATTTGAAATGAAAAAGTTGTTCCTATTCCCCTGTACGTTCTTCCTTGAAAAAAAATATGGCAACCCATAATGGAAAAACATTATTTTTAGTAAACTCTTGGTTCTCCACAGTAATATTACCTTTTGACAGTCATAAAAAAGGGAACCACACACCTAAAGTAGTATACGTTCAGTTTTTAAACCCACAAAGGAATACATAGATGCACTAGAAGCCCACTTGCTGGCCATATTTAGTCTTCATTTCAGCTCTTTACATTTGATCCTTACTTGTTAAGACTCCAATTTAATCTAGTCTTGAATAACCAGCCCTGGCTGAACCACTTATTCTCACAGTTGAAGACTTCTTAACCCACTCTCCAGTTGTATAGCTCTGATCCCTCTGCGTTACTTTTCTTTCTCATTTCCAACCTGAGTCCTCATCTTCAGTTGAGGGGGGGAAAGCTCTAGCTTTTTATTGAGATGCTCAAAGAGACACCGAACCTTGCACCGTTCCACTAAATTTCTGGCCCAACTTTAGGCCTTTCTAATGAGCAATCACATAATTTGGATAGCATTTCCATAGTCATTGTAAAAGAAAGTATTTAGTCAAAAAAAACACTTATTTTTTTATATTCAACTTTCACTTTTTGATACAATTATGTCAGCACTCGTCTTATAAACTGAGGATGGGAAAGGATAGAATACCATAGATAATGATGCAGATTAAGTATGTAGGAAAAAGACCACAAGGGAGACCAAGAAAAAGATGGAAGGAGTAGATAATGGAAGGTGTTCAAGTAAGAGGAAAATGGAAAAACACAGCACCTAGTCCCCCAGGACATTAATTATTTGATGTGAATGAGGAATCCCATTGATACATATATTGGCTTTAACCAAACTCAAACTCAGGACCTTGAGCTCAGAAGGGATAAAGATTTGCTTCTAATTGTACTAAGATAGGTGTCAGCAAATATTTTTTATAAAGGGCTATATAGTAAGTATTTTATGTGCTGCAGGCCAAGAGGCGAACTCGAGGATATTAATGTTGGTAGGCCTACTTAAATAATAAGTATACTACAATTGTTTGAAATGCAGCTCTACTAATGAGATGAATGAAATTGCATTTTTTGAGATAGAATTTCACCAAATCGGTATTATTATTATTATTATTATTATTAGCACCGCGTCTTACTACCTGTTCGGGTTATACGCACAAATCGGTGTTCAAAGTTAGTACTCCCTATAGTAAAAATTGATTGCAAATGTTAATTTGTTAATATTTACCTGTATTGAGATATTATACATTTCATCTTTGAAAATGTTTTTTCACACAGTTTGGTACTGCCAAATACAGATATAAAACTCTGAGCATATGATCTTAATTGGCCATATTCATCACTTGGAAGACAGTTATAGAATTCTGTTAAATTGTTTTCTTGAAATTTGTCTTTAAGCATATCATCACACTGCAGATTCATCATTTTCATTTAAGGTTAGGGGGGAACCTCTCTTGTACAGTTAAATGAATTTTGAAATATGAAAATGTCTTCTGCACTTGCATTAATATCCGAAGAATTCTACTGGATTTGAATTTGAAAATATAAAATCTATTCTTAGCTCTTGGGGCGTACAAAAAGAAGCGGTGGGTCATAGTTTGCCAAACCCTGAGCTAAGGTGTTGGACTACAACTAGGCTATCCAGATTCTAGTCCATATTTACTGGTTAATCATACCTGGCAGACTTAAATATTAAATAACGTTATCATGCAGTACAAGATCATTCATTTAAGGCTGTAAATTGACATTTGATAATTTTTCACTATTTTAAAAGCAATACACAGGGTTTAGTGAATAAATTCTATAAAATGATAGTTGGTTCAATCAATACATTATAGTAAGTTTTTATTCAACTTCAGAGCCAATTAGAACTTTCCTTGTACAAAACAACATCTTAAAAATAACACTCCACTTAAACATATTTTGCATACCATAAGGCGACTCTCTTTGAGTATCAATTAGCCATAATTTAAAGTGTTACTGGTAGTATCTAGAGTCCAGTGGTGGTCCGTGGCATGTTGCTATGGTAAGCAAATCTTGGTTAAAACATACCTGTAAATGTCCTCATCACTCACCAAATAACATACGCTCACATGTGAGTTATGTAGGGCAGAGCCTGTGAATTATTGTTTAAATGGGGAGTGAGTGAGTAGAACATATAACTTCTGTTCTAACAAGTTCTGCTTGCCGTGGCGACACTATGACACAACACTGGTATAGTCTCCTATTGCCCTGGCTGGATCAGTGAGTATGCCACATGTTAGTGAGATGGTTCCACACCACTTTGTTTTTTGGCAAGGAAATCTCGTCATGCACCAGGTGGGTGGACGCAGGCGCGGTGGATCGGCTACCTGAAGAACCTGCACTGTGCTGCAACGGGTACCTTATGAGACAAAACAATTATGTATTATTTCTATTGTAGTGCGCACTAAGTTTAGGTAGAAGAGCATATTTTGTGGGGATCACTTTTTATATTTACCAGTAAACCCTTGTGAAACTTGCGCACATTCAACCTCCCCTCCCACCCCACCCTCTACCCCCTGCAAAAAAATTTTTTTTAAATATTTTGTTGGGTGGTTGAAATTAAATACTCAGTGAAGTGTATACACAAAATAGCAAAAAGTTTATTTTTGATAATTGATAAAAAAATATTGTTAGATTTCACTTAACTTAGATTTTAAACAAACAATGTGTTTTAACATAAATTGAGTCAGAAGTCTGTGAAAAATCTTATCCACTGATACCTTATTCATCGCTGTAGTCTTTGCATCAGTTGGGAAAAAGGGATGTTGACAACAGAAATAATATATAGGATTTTAAGATCATTGCCGTCAATCTATTATCCTTCCCCAAATATAACTTAACATCCCATACAGAGAATGAACGCATTAAGATCAACAGACTTAACTAGGTGCTATGAAAGTTAAGTAACCAACTCTATACGTAATGTAGTAGAGGAGATTAGTTTAAATTATTTCCTCATGACTCAAGTTTGTCATGTAGTACACATTTTTATTGCTAGTAGATATGTTTAAACCTATGGCTTTTTTTTAGCACATTATTACTACCTGTTCGAGCTATACACCTATGATGTGTACTTGTTACGCTAATGGGCTAGTAGGGAGAAAGTTTGAATTCAGAGGACGTGTTCTTGCATTTGTGTGGAGAGAGTGGGAAACTATTTAGGAAAAACCTTCAATACACCTAACTAGGATTGAACCATGATCTCATCATGTGCAGTCTAGTCTATTGTGAGAGTAGTGCCTTAAACCAAGCAGCTGCCGAGGCAGTTACTATTGCTATTAATGGCTCAATCCATGAGGTGGGGATGAAAAAGGTAATATACCCTCAAATATGGAAAACAATTGCATCCTGCTGAGGTTCAATTCCCTCGTCAACAGTAGCTGAGTGCATTGCGAGTTTGCAATTTTGACTGTGTAGCTCCCACGATTGGTGGAAAACGTTGAAAGTGAAAGAGGAGGAATTTACAATCTTGGGGAAATGCAAGTTCTGTGACATTTTTAAGCAAATCTAAGAATGACAATGCAATGTGTCTACACCTAGTGTAAAGTTATCTTCAATTAAACGTTGCCTGAAGATAGTACTTGAGAATCAGTTTCAAATTTAAATGGTTTTGTTGAATTATTAAATAAACCAATGATAACTGTTTTCAAATGATATTCGAAGTTATTGTGATTGTGGTCAATTTAAAATATATTGCATGCTATATAATAACAAAATTGTTGCTTACTTATTAACTAATGATAGAGTATGGTGGAAGTTGGGAGAGTTTAGAATGATTGAGTGTAATATAAGTAGAATTACCGTGTTCCAGACAAAATGAAGAGGACACATAATATACCTGATGGAGGGTTTCCTTGCAACCTGTCTTGACTCAGGAATCACATCCACGTTGTTCGAAATGTGATCAATCTCAGCTGGCATCACACCTACTGCTGATATTCCCTCATCTGACGGCAATGCTCGGAAACTAAGCGATGGCAAATTGGGATCTGGTTGCGAGCGTGAATGGCTTGCGTCACTGTTGGAATATGTGTTCAGAGGTTTATTAACCCAGTTATCTGGTTTCCTAAAAGAGTAGCTTTTTTCAACTTTTTCTGGCATAGATGAAGGTTTACTTCCTCCTAAGACCGGATTTTCTTGTAATTCTGGTTTTGAATTTATGCCTCCAGGTGGGATGACTGGCACAGGTACTGCATTTTCAATCGACGGTTTAGAAGCGGTTGGGTTGGAGTGCTGGACGTGTTTTTTTGATGGTGTGGGGTTAACCACTTTACCGACGAAAACCACAGTCCCTGTCTTCTCATCCTCGATGAAAAACATAAATGGATGATCTGCGTGAAACTCGTAAGACTGACCTAGTTTAAGGGGTATATTCACCTCTGTAAACAAAAATAATTATTAGTACTAAATTATCAAATTTTGTGTATTCAATTTTTTATTTGCAATAATAAGATTTTCGATTAGAACATAAAACGCACAAGAAAATTATATCTCCAACAATGCATTTTTTAAATATTATTAACTAACATGAATATGTATAACTTGAACAGTTAGTAAAAAAGTAACTATAATGTCAGAATAAATGTTGAAAGAAGAGACAGTTAATTTGTGTACAAAGAATATTTGAAAAAAATAAAAAGTGGAGATTATAGTTAATTCAATAGTCTTACATTTATATAACTTATTTGCCCTTTGACCTACCTGTAGCCCCAAATGCAGTGGTTCCTTGTTCGTTGACTTCCAAGCCTGCCTTTTGCATGACCTCTGACACAATAAGGTTGTTTGACCCCCAAGCCATCCCTGACAAGCCAGCACTATTGTGAAACACCTCATGGATACCAAGCTACAACAAAGTGTAAACATTATCATAATTTGCTTTAATTTGTTGATTAAATGTATTCCTTTCAACCCATCTGCTTAATCACCAAGGTACCTCCACAAATACATCCCACTTTGGGATCGCCTGCCTATCAGTTAGAATTCAGTTAGAGAAACATAATATATTGTTTTAGATGTTTCTCATAGGCACATCATTGGGAAGAACAGCTATGGCCATATCACCACCTGAAGAAAATTAACATTCACTATTTAATCGAGTGTTGATATTATGGTATTGATGGTATGAGTATTATATAAGTGGCAATCAGGCACACATACAACAATATTTATTCAGTGTGGATCTCATGGTTTAACTATTGCCATCCATACTAATTTAAGGTTTTATGTATATAACTTCAAAAGGCTGTGCCATTTTAAAACATCAAATCATCAAGAATAACTGAAAATCCAAGTGGACAAGAATGAACATAATCTGAGTTCCACAACTAAAGGAAGTGTCATAACCCTAATTGTAAGGAGACAATATGCACAGAATGTGTCTGTGGAAAGACTGAAGCTCTTTATTGCTCTAAAGAAAGCCTCACGAAACTGCTGTAAAGAAGAGTGAAGCAAAATAATGATTCCAGTGGATCTCTAGGTCCTTATACCATAGCTCGGTGCATAACGCCTACCTGTGCACATTGCATAAGTTGCGTCTCCCAACATCTTGTTTGGTATTTTTCTTCATGTTCTTAACACAGAAAATAAATGGTGGCCACTCCTAGGTTAATCAACTTAAGGGAATGAAACACATAATCTTAATAAAAATAAAGTACCTAGCTTACATTCTATACTTCTGCAAAATATGTATTTCCATTTATTTAAAAAGATTTTTACCAAAACTTCTTATATTATAAACTTATGATAAAAATTAATATTTCCACACATTGAGGATTTATTTTATTAACATAAAAGTTAATTTATAGGACCTCTTGACACATAACCTAGTTCATATATGACCAGCACTTTTGTCTCACCTCTTCCAGAATATCTTTAAGATGAACAGTGTGGTAAAAGTTAAACTTGGGTAACTTAACCTCTACCGACTCTTGTCTCATCAGCCACATTTGATTCTTGATTAGAGCGGGATGAATTTTGTT
Source organism: Timema douglasi (assembly GCA_901482245.1). Taxonomy (NCBI): domain Eukaryota; kingdom Metazoa; phylum Arthropoda; class Insecta; order Phasmatodea; family Timematidae; genus Timema; species Timema douglasi. The sequence goes on from CABEEJ010004920.1 coordinate 39,101, forward strand.
GAGTAGCATGTCAAGTCCATCCTTCTTGTTCGGGAGGATCAGAAACATGGAAAACTTCTTTCCCTGGTAACAAACAATTGATTATATCTTAGGATATCGCCGTTTGACTCTGGATGTGACTTGGGCGATCTTAGATGGATACACGTCTTGTCAATTATTGATGGAAAGTACAAAGGGCATGTATAGCTTTTCGTCATTGTAACAAAGAATAACCAGGAGAGTCACCTCCTTTGTGTGATTTTAATTAAATGGCATTACCAACAAACTCTATATTAATAAAATGAGGAGTTTGTGTGTCTGTCATGAGCATTGTGTGATATCTACTGCAGGCAGAGGGCTGACATTTTAAAATTATTAGCACATGTTCACCTCAAAGTATTAGTTTTAAATTTTTGATAAGATTTGTTTTATAATCCGTTAAAAATTGGATGGAAGAAATAAAATGTTTTTTTTTTCTGTCTGTTTGAAGCAAAGAATCAGGTGTAGGCCTATATTTGTCTTAGAAAATAAAAGTACTTTTGTATCAAGGAAGACTGCTCACAGTTTTATATTCTGCTCACTTCTAAGTCAACTATAATAGAACTAATAAAGACTTTATTTCTAGACAGTAGTTTATATCCAATTAACAAGTTTTAAGCCCTAATAAAAGTATTTAACATAATCTAATTTGTGTGAGATATAGTATTTTATTATATTACTTCTAAAAAATCTTCATGTCAATACTCATATTTTAATATGTGTAGGCTATTTGTGTTGTTCTTAATTTCTAATCATCGTATTATTTTAAGCATCACTACATACAATCTTAAGAGGACTTTGTAGATAAATTATTATGAAAATGAGCAATGTTGAGTCAACAATAAAGGTCAAAATTAATACCGGTACTTAAAAAAAAATTACTAAAGCATAACAAACATATCCTTTGGCATAAAAAACATATAAATATATCTGGAAGCAATTTTAACTAGAACTAAAGCTTATTTTAATGACCAATCAATTATAGTATGCACATCTGAGCAGTTGTAAATTCACTTGTAATAAGTAAACTAGGTACTTTAAACTATTTTCAAAAGTTAATATTTAAAAATGTAGGCTTGTGTTGTATATGTTAATATAATTATAATATTAGAGAGGTATTGGTTTATTTTCGGATTGAATCATCTCAACAGAAAAACATATTATCACTAGCTTCTAAGCTCTGAATGTAAAACTCACCAAATAAGGCAGCCTCAATATCTTTGCGTCATACTCGACAGATTCTGAGTAGTAATAATAGTCATCACTGGTCATGAAGTCAGTTGTGATAGTCTTACTCTTGTGATAGAACGGTCCTGGGGCGGTGACGTTTTTAGGAAATGGCTTTCTCCACAACCCCTTGAAGTATATAGCATTGAGCAGGAGCAATGCTGTCTCTGAGGTGATCTCATCTGTTATCAATTAAACAAATAAATAGCCATGAAAAGCACCGAGCAACATAATCATCATTTTATAGAAAAAATTTGTTGCTATATCTAAAAAGAACTTTAATTCAAAAGAAATTACAGCCATTACATTACATAGCAGTGCGTCTTCTTCTCATTTGGGTTACACACATATATTCTTATTAAGCTAATGTGTTAGGGGTGAGGAAGATTGAATTTAGAGGAAATGTACACATTTGCATGGAGGGGGAGAGGAGAATCATTGATCCCCTGGCCGAGAGTCATATCTCAACTGGCTTGTCACCAGTAAAACATAAGAGATTAGACTGCCCCCTTTTCCTAAGTGTCCACCAGCACGTACTTTGATTTATTTTATTAATAAATGTATTAGCTTGGATCCTAACCTACATTAAATTGATTAAAAAAATATTTAATTCATTTTTGAAAAAAGAATCATTATTTATCTTGTTCTCACTAAAGTATAGTCTTAAATTTTTGTGTGTGCGTTCAGATTCCTTGTACACTCTGGTCCTATCTTATAAGTTGTGCCATAGTGGAACCACAAAAGGTAAGCTTGCTACATTTAAGGTTTAATAAAGGTTAGGCATACGCAGGGTGGGTGATGAGGGGAATATCGTCATCCCTCCAAAATCTAAATTAATCCAAAGTATTATCTACCAACAAAAGAAGAAACAAAAAACAAAGTTTCACACAATGTCCCTGTATGTGCACACTAATATAATATCATAATATCGATATTGAAAAGTGAATATTTCATATCAAAAGATGGTGCTTTAGCGACAGTTAAATCGATTGATTGAAGCAGTTTCGTGCCCATTTGTTGCCCACTGTACAGTTCTGTAAACTGTAAGGATCACATGGACTAGGTTACCGGAAAGGAGTAGGAACAATAAGTGTTGTATTTCTGTCATGTTGGTTTTTCTGGTTATTATTGCCAATTTTATTTTGTTGGGTTTAAAGAGACATTGTGTGTGTGTGTTTGTGTGTGCGCACGCGCATATTAGAGATTTGTTGGATTTCTTTGTTTGAAGTTCTATCACCCCTCGAAATGAAATACTGTTTACACCCTTGTTCATATCAACCTAGCTTGCACTTAACCAGAGCAACAAGTCTTGAGGTTGTCCTCTCTCCAAAATAACATCATTGCTCACCCTGGCTGATCATCTCGCCAATGTGGCCATGTGTCATGCTGTTGACCCAACTGTTTATGGAGTTGACGGTCTTGTCCGCTTTGCTGAAGTCCACCTGCTCCACTTCGGTGTTATAGAACACACTCAGGATACTGGTGAACCGACGTTTCGGCGTCACATTTTCACTCACGTACAGCTTGGCGCCAATGTCCAGCACATATTCCGGTCGAGTCATCTGGGGACAGAGACCAGACCATGGGTTAAGAACCTGTCCCCCCCACCCCCTTCCAGATAACACCTATGTTTGGTAGGTAATACAACTCACGTCAGGCATTGCATCAGGGTGCGGTTTTCTGTATTATATTTCAAAATACATTCGACTATTTTACTATATTTTTAAAAATATAACAAAATTAAAAATAGCTATTTATTTTGAAATTTTAAGTGTTTTTTTTTATTAAATTGGTTTCAAGTTTTCTGTAGACAAACAAAAACTGCAGAAAGCACCACTTCAATATGTTTTATGATTTGAGTGTAATTCTGTCCTATCAAACAAGAATGAAGTAACATCGAAAGAGTCAATGATGGCAGTACATAAGAGTGTGCTAGCGCCAACATTGTTGTGTGGATGTGAAACGTGGGTTTGTCGGGAGAAACACAAGAGCAAGGTGAATGCGGTTGTAATGAGACATCTAAGAAAAATGTATGTGAAAAATTTGTTTGGAATGGGTGCTTTATGGGAGTGGTTTAAAGGGGAATCCAATAGGTGTGAAATAAGCATCCTTCGTTGGTTTAGGTATCTTTAAAAGATGACTATGGATTGAGTGATGAAGCAAATATAGTTAATATGGTAGAGTAGAGTTAAAGGAAGGGGTAGACCATGAAATACGTGGTTAAATATCGCAGACGAATGTGTGAAAAAGAGAAACGCTAAGCGTTTTGAGAATAAACGAACATGTATAACTAATTATATGGATGTTGTTGAAGCGAAGGGAGTATTCAATGATAGAGAAGTTTGGAGAATGTTAGTGATGATGGACGGAGTGGTTGTTTTTTTGAGCTATATGCAGAGTTTATTGTCTATCCCATTAGGGAATGGCGTGATTAGATATGTTTATGTATGTGTGCCTAATCTTGTACCTAATTTTCCGGTCACTCAGCTGTATTAGGAGTGTTTTCCATAGAGTGTGTCCAAAAATATCCGTAGCAAGGCTTTAAATAAGCTGGTGATTAGGGGAACAGCTGTATTTAATTTTGACTCCTCTCTTACCTAATTCAAAATTCTAAGATTTTTTTTTATATATATATATCTCAGACACAATTCAGAACGGTTACAATCTGCCTACATGTTTAGTTTAGTTTTGGTTCAATTACAGTGTTAATTAATTAATTTAAACAGTGAAAGGTGTTTATGACCATTCTCGATTTTAGGATGCTTGGAGCGTCAAGGAGAATATTTTCTAAAATACCCTTTTTTTTAGGAAAATTGAACTTAAGTTGTGATCGTTTTGGCACGTCATAAAACTGCCTTCAGAGCTACGTCGCCGTCTCACCTGCAAAGACTGTAATATGGAGCTGAACTTTGTCCTTGAACTCTGTCTGGTTTCTGGGAGCTGTAGAGTTTTCGTCAGTTCTCTGGCCGTGTTACCAATAGCCCCCTCAAAGAGCATGGCTAGCACTAGCTTCACGCCGATAGGAGACACAACCACATTTTCGTCCTCTTTGTTGTGTATGGCCTGTCAACAAAAGACAGATAGGATCTATTATTTATTCAAATGGGGTAGAAACAGGGGGTAAGGGGCCATTGTATTTGTTTTTCTCCTCTTAGTACCCGCTCGGATTATAAGCATCCATTAAATACATTAATATAATAGGGAAGAGTAAGATAGAAACCCGCTTCGGTGGCCACATGGTCTAAAGGGTCATTCTCGTAGTAGACCAGACTGTCGGTGAAAGCGAGATCGGGGCTCGAATCCAAGTAAGGTGTACTGAATGTTTTCCCCCCCAAATGGATCTCCACTCTCCCTCCACACAAATATGGTTACACTCTCTCTAAATTTAACCTTCCTCTTCCTTAAACCAATCGTGTAATTAGTAGACTACATAATATCTGTATAACCTGAAAAGGTAGTAAGAAAAAGAAACTTTCTTTCTGTCAATGGGTTTGCTAAAAATTTGATTTATTTGAGCTATTTAACGTGCACTTTCTGAACCGACTAATTATATTAGAACATGACTTATAAACTAGCTTAAATCTAGACCAGGCATAAAACCTTGCACCCTGTCGTTAATTAATCCTAGTGAAAGAGGAAATCCACATTTCACAAGTGATAAATATTTTGGCTATGCCAGGAATCGAACCCGGGAATCTTATCTCAGTAGGTAAATACGCTAGGTACCGAATGAGCTAAGGTGCCGAGCGTTTGCTGTAAAAGCCAGCGTAAGTGAAGTTTTGTAATTTATGTGCAAGTCAACAACTCAAGATTTTTTTAAATTGCCTCAATAACTTTTTAAGATATCAGGAACTTTGTCATAAATAGTGCTCACAGGGCTGGTCACATTAATTATTACTTTACAAAGTTGACACAGCCCAGTGGCGCACCCGGGTGCTTTGGGAGAGGGCCAGATGAGGCATTCCCCCCCCTCTAATATCACAAATAATGTTAGTAAAGACCATTATAAACATTAAAAGTCCCTTAAATTAATAATTGGATCAAAGTTCAGAAAGAGTAGTTTTGATACAGTATGTGCCCCAAATCCCCCTCTCGTAAATTTCTGGTTGCGCCAATAATCCAGTATTATGACCAAGCGCAGTCGCAAAGAAATCATTCATCATCATACGCCTAGACAAATTGTTACATGCTCCAAGAATCATCCGTTACCTTGCACAACTGCCAGTCGAAGCCGTCGAAGCGCTCCCCGTCGAAAGGAGTAAACTCGTCGTAGTCATCGTTGTAGTCATCCCTGTAGGAATCGGGTAATTGTGCATGCGCAATCCAAGGCAGCACCGTGCACACCACTGTAAACACAATAGGTCTGTCAAGCTATCTAGTTCTTACTTCCATCAACATTGGCTATACTGCGATTTAAACTGCTTTAGGATCCGCGTGGTGGGTAGGCTGGGGAACATAGTTGCCATGAGTTTGCGCGCTACAACTATGCAAGCATACTGACTAACTGTCAAGAAATCTGGCAACTTGCATCGGTTTCTATGACAACTACCCTTCACGGATTAGTCGAGCATGTGACGAACCGCCGCTTAAGATGCGCCAACTTCAATCCTAAAGCAGTTTAAAACGCAGTATAGCTGTTTATTTCAAGAGGTCTTAAGCCGAATTCAGACTACGCTGACATTTCTTGTTAACAAGTGTCTATATATCACAACACAACACATCAGCCTAGAGTGATTACACCGCTCTGATGGGTCTGGTGTATTGTGTCGTTTGGACATGAATTTTTGTCAGTTGACTTCTTGAATCTGATCAGAGCTTTGTGTACGATTCGCTTAATCAAACTTTCAAGTGGACAATACTATAATGAATGAAAGATTATTAGCTAAACTTGATGAAGAGGAAGATATTGTAGCCACTACTAGTATGTTATTTGTACTGGAACACATGAGAGAGTGGATACATCTCATAATAGCAGAGAGAGGTGAATTTGGTGAATTTCATACTTCATGGCCTGCATTTTTAAAGATGAATAGCGTTTCAAAATGCAAACTAGGATGTCAATAAAGGAGTTTTCTACCCCTTAATAACCGCCCCCCCCCACCCCCAAATTTAAACGAAAAACTAAAATTTTACGTTATGAAGCTTCAACACGCCCGACAAAAATTTGGAGGCCCAGATTTTGGGCTGAGGCGTGTCATGACATGTTAACACGCATTCCGGTGTCAGATAACACATAACATGTTACAACACATCACGGCAGTGTGAGCACTTCAACATAATTTATTGGGATGGCTGTTTTTTCCCCACTAAACTGTCAAAACACGTGTTAACACGAAACGTCAGCCTAATCTGAATTAGGCTTAACCCCATGATCCTTAAACCATGGTTTACGTTTTGAAAGGTTTTTTTTTATTTTTTTTTCAAATAAATATAATATTGCTTCAGTAGATACGGTAGACCAGGGCATAACAGCCACTAGGGGAAAATGGCCACAAACTAGATTTTTTCTACAGTTGGTATGTAGCTCTTCCTAGCGGCTGTCGGACCTTCAATTTGTCGCGTAAGGTCAGACTAAGCTTTTATAGTAGCTAGCAGCAAGTGTGTAAAGTTTGGTCTATAGGTGTGCGCGTGAATGACAGAAAACGTGTTTTTCACGTGATTTCTTCAATCAAGATCTAAGAGCGAGCTAATAACTTAGAACCCTATAATATTTATCATGCAGTACATCTCGATAGACCAATCACTAGAATATTTTGTTGGTCATGTATAGATTAACTTTTAGGTTAACTTTATGCTAGTATTTTAAAACAGAGTGATCTTGAAACACTGTACATATGTGGTCATTTTTCCCCAGGGAGTGGCCATATTGGGAAAACTACAGGAAGTTTATGAGAAGTCATTCTGGGAGAGCTCTTATCAGAGATGATTTTTCAGAAATGTTCACTCATGTATATCTGCAAGCAGCAACAATGCACAATGCCATCACAAAATTCAGAATCACAGGTATCTGTCCGTTTGATGAAAATGTGTTTCCAGGAGAAAACTTTTCTCCGTCTAAAGTAACCAGTGAGCCTACACCAAACGAACACCTGACCCAGTAGGAAGACACCACTGCGCATAAAGACATGGATGACCAAGAGGATCCAGACAACCCAAATTTTTCTCAGAATCCTAGTGAGCGCGAATATATGGATACACGTGACATTTATGATGAGATAGGAAACACCGGAGCCACTGATGATGCTCGTGAATATACTGGAGGAACTATGGATCTTAGTCCAATGGCTTCCATTGAACATTCCCATGAATCGGTTTCCAACACTGTTGAGTCATCGATTAAAGAAATCTGCGTAGGAAAAACATATGACCACAAATCACTAAACATATTTCGAGATTTGATACCTTTACCAAGAAAGGTAAATTCCCTCCAATAAGCAGTGGCGCAGGAACGGGGTGGGGGTGGGTTACGGGGGTAACTTTTACCCCCTCCCCCCAATACAACGGGGTAAAAAGTATCATTTCTACTCCCTCTTCCCCCACCAAATAATATAGTAAAACATTTTGATAATGTAAAGATCTTGTTGAAGCAAGATACAGAGTTCACACTAAGTTAATATAATAAAAATAAAATATGCTTGGAGCACACACTGAAGAGATTTTGAAAACTCTGATAGTGATACCAACTACATCAGCTACTGGAGAAAGAAGTTTTTCAATGCTTGTACGAATAAAAAACTATCTTTGCTCCATGATGAGGCAACGTAGACTAAATCACCTGTGTCTGCTTAATGCATACCCTGAGAGGTTTAACAAAATTGAAATTGCAAAACTAGCTAGTGGTCTTATAGCTAGTAGCGAATATAGGGCAACGGTTTCTTTGTTTTGTGTGTATTAATTCTAATGTTTGGCATGACTAAAATAGATGATACAGGTATCCCTTGTTATAGGCGCTATCAATTTACGTGTTTTCGGTATAACGCGATTTAAAATAATAATAATAATGCTTGGTCGGATGTAATTTCGCACTCATCCTGTGCGGTGGTGGCGTGATCTTGTGCAAGCACATTCCAGTGAGGACAGTGTGTTACTGTACAGTTTGGTGTTAGGGGTGGTAGTATTGGCAACATTGAAGATGCAGGGACAGAAGTTAAATAATAATAATATTTAGCACCGCGTCTTACTACCCGTTCGGGTTATACGCTTTAAGTACTAATTACTCTAATGGATTAGGAATTGGGAAGGTTTAATTAGAGGAAGTGAACCCGCATTTGCGTGGAGGGAGAGTGGAAAACCATTTAGGAAAAACCACCCCCAGTTCACCCGACCGAGATTCGAACCTCGATCTCCCCGTCCTCAGCAGTCGAGCTCTACATGACAAGCGCGTTAGTCAACTACGCCACCGAGGCGGGTCAGAAGTTAAATAGTCCTGTATGAAGGAAGCTTGGAAAAATATTTGGCCTGATGTTTCTGATTCTCATGATTTTGATCCTGAACACGATCTTTCCAATTCAAGACATGACATAGCAAAATGTTGGATTTGAGGACTTAGACCAGGCTAATGTGGATGAATTGCTACAATCCCACTCAATATAACTCACCAATGAAGATCTAGAAATGGAGAACGGCTTAAAGAATGAAGAGGAAGAACGTTATGTTATTGAGCCTATCAAACAACTTTCAACTAAACATTTTGCTGATTTATTTAAGCACATTGACAGTGCAATTAGATTTATTGAAGAGAATGACCCTAGCATGGATAGAAGTGCCAAAGTTGTCAGAGAGATTCAGAGTTATTTGGCTTGCTACAAAGAATGCTGCCTGTTAGCTGAGTCTTAACAATTTCATCAAAAAAGTTGAAAATCGTCAGTCTAACGGCCCAGGGCCTTCACGACAGCAAGAGTTTACCATCCCAGGGTCTTCAAGAGAGCAATAGCCTAACGTCCAAGGGCCTTCAAGAGAGCAAGAGCTTACCATACAAGGGCCGTCAGAAGAGCAAAAGCCTACCATTCCAGGTCTATCAAGAGAGCAGGAGCTTACCATCCCAGGTCCTTCAAGAGAGTAATACCTACCGTCCAAGAGCCTTCAAGAGAGCAAGAGCTTACCGTCCAAGGGCCGTCAGAAGAGCAAGAGCATATCGTCCAAGGGCCTTCTAGAGAGCAATAGCCTACTGTCCAAGAGCCTGCAAGAGAGCAAGAGCCTACCATTCAAAGGCCATCAAGAGAACAAAAGCCTACCATCTAAGGGTCTTAAAGAGATCAAGAGCTTGCCGTCCAAGGGCTGTCAAGAACAAGAGACTACCGTCCAAGGGCCTTTAATAGATCAGGAGCCTACCGCACCAGGGCAATCAAGAGAGCAATAGCCTTCAAGAAAGCAAGAGAGTGATAATACAGATTTGCCAGATCCAGTTAATTTATTACGCGATTGAAGATTAAAAGTAAATATACCTGTAGAACTGTATTAGATGAATTAATTTTTAAATTGCATTTGCTTGCAAATTTCAGGGGGATTGAAGAGTGACAATAGGTGTAGGCTGCCTAGGGCATTGTACTAGTTAGATAAATTAATAAATATTGCATTTATTTACAAGTTTTAGGTTTTTATTTAATTTTTCCCTATCCCACCCATGTTAGAATCAATTCCCTTTAAATGTTTTCGTGTTATACAAGTATCTATCAAAACCTATCACTCACATAGGGACAGCTGTATTACATTTTCCTGTGTTTTTTTTAATCTCAAAAATTGTATCACCTTTAAAAGCGCATGATTATTTTCAAGCTCCCCTCCCCCAGATAAAAACGTTCCTGCGCCACTGTCAATAACAGTTGCAAGTCGCCTAACAAGCCCAGAAAACATTAGAATAGTTAATTAAGTTGAGCGACAAGCAAAAGAGAAAAAAACATTTGAAAATGGAAAAATTAAGTGCCCTGCAAGGTAAAAATAAAATAAACTCTCAAACCAAAACTAACAATAAATTATAAAGCTATTGTGCTTAAACCATTGGAAGGTAAAAAATACTAACAGTGAGCAAGTCACCAACAGTGACAATATTCTCTGGTCCTTCTACAAGTGGAACCAATTAAAGAACCCACCCAAAGAAGAGTTTGCAGTAACAGAATAGCTTTGGCAAATGTGGAGGAGACTTTTACGACGATGAAGAAGGAGAACCGTGGACTCAGTGCAGACACTGTGACATATGATTCCATGAAATATGTGCGGGAGTTTATGGAAAGGAAAAAAATGATTTTAGTTGTGATGAACGTGCAGGTTAAGTGATGTCAAATATTTTTGAGCTTACCTTTTAGATAATGCATACAAACCATATTATGTGTGAAATAATAACACTATATCGTTATTAATATGTGTAATAATTATAATAAATAGCAGTGTGTACACCATTTACAATTATATTATTTCAGGAGCAAAAAAAAATCCTTAAGGGGTCCTTTTTGCCCCGGCCTACTGTACATTTAGTATAATTTTCTACATATACAATAGCCCCATGTCTTCTTTGGTGCTGACTGACAGCTAACAGCTGACAGCTAAAAGCTTTGAAAAGCTACCAGCCCAAATTATGTATCCCTACGCCGAACCATATGATCTGTAAAAACATGTGTTTAGCAGCTGTCACTTCTGACGGTCAAAATTTAGGTATATACCTAAATGCTGACTGTCAGAAGTCAGCTGTGAGCTGTCAGTCAGCACCAAAGAAGCCATGGGGCTACTGTAGTTATATCAACAGTTCTTGAAATATGAATCATGGGCATCGTGGAATTTATAGACTTGTCCCCCCTCAATTAAAAAGTGAATATTCAAATGCCAATGTGGCCATGGCAAATATTTAAGAACTGTTGAGATTAGGCCAGCCATGTGTAGAACATTCAAATATATATATATATATATAGTAGCAATATTTTATTCACTCTGTCCAAACAGGTTTTTAACCTTTATATAAAAAAGACTGAAAAATGAACATTACATAATTATTTTATAGTGAAAATGTTGATTGCGCTTATCAAATTTGCTGAACTTGTTTATTTCAACGAATTTGATTGGTACAACTATATATATATATATATATATATATTATTTGACACAATATCACATGATTAATAAATGTGTGCAAAATTAAAAACAATAATGGCTTAAAGTTTGTTAAAGACTATAAAGTTATTAGATACGATATTTACGTAGTATATAGACGAGACTTTATGCTTTTTTTGAATTTCAGACAGCTGAGATCTTATTTAAGATACAGTGCTTCTTTTAAAAAAAATACTCATTTTTGTTTTGTATTTAGTATTTTTAGCACCGCGTCTTACTATTTGTTTGGGCTATGCGCCTGTTGTAATAATGACGCTAATTTGTATTGTTATTATTTTATTATTTAGCACCACGTCTTACTGCCCGTTTGGGTTATACACTTAAGTACTAATTAAGCCAATGGATTAGGAAGGGGTAGGGTTGAATTTAGAGGAAGTGAGCCCGCATTTACGTGGAGGGAGAGTGGAAAACAATTTAGGAAAGCCACCCCAGTTCACCCGACCGAGATTCGAACCTCGATCTCCCCGTCTTCAGGCATTCAAGCTCAACACGACCAGCGCGTTAACTAATTACGCCACCGAGGCGGGTAATTAAGCTAATAAGTTGGGGTGAGGTAGGTTGAACTAAGAGAAAGTGTACCTGCATTTTCGTGGAGAGATAGGGGGAGCGCGGGAAACTATTTTGAAAAAAAAACCCACCCTCGATCAGGATCAAACTACGATCTTTTTGTCATCTGCAGTACAATATATCGCGTCAGTTACGCCTTAGACAATGCGGCCACCGAAGCAGGTTTGTATTTCGTTCATGTGTTCACTTATCAATTCTATTCAAAGGGTATAATCTATGGAATAAGGATGAGGAAGAAATCTTGATGAAATGCACTAGCATTTACATAACCATTTACATAAGAGAGAACTGGGTAAAACATAGTAGTAAGCGGGGTCTTACCGAGAAGGGGATTTTGGGCGCTAAGTCGCCCAGCCCCCGCAGAAAGACTAATAATTTTTATAGCATTCTTAACAGCTACAACCCCAATCATACTTTAATTGTTCCAAGATATATTTCTAAGTTAACAAAATAGCTTGACTTCTGTTGATTGCCATGAGACACCGGTAGAACATCCATCTCCTCAAATCAAAATCCCCAAACGGCCCTAGTCGTAAATCATTGTGGAACCTCACCCCTAGTCCACCTGGACGAGACTCGAACCTTAATACCCCCGTCATTAGAAATCCAGTCTAATGCGAGAATTAGGACTAATACCTATTATGATAGAAATAATGTTTGTATAGTAAATTAAGTCTATATTCAATGATTGCTATCACATTATAAATCAAGCTTTGGCAAACCAAATGGCCAATACAATGTAAGCAAATCTTTGATATTATGATACCTCTATGTTTCATCTTGTGTCTTAAAAGGTTATGATTTTAAATAAATGTAATATCGGTTAGTATTTCAAGGAGGTATTAGAATGTAAAACTCAGAATACACAAAACAATAATATTATCGGTTCTCTATGGGTGTGAAACGTGGTCTCTACGACGAACACAAATTCAGGTTGTTCGTAAACAAGGTGCCCAGGGAGATATTTGGTCCAAAAAGGGATGAGGCCACTAGAGAGTGGAGGAGGTTACATAAAAATCAGTTACATACCCTGTACTCATAATACATTGTTAGAATAATCAAGTCTCATAGATTACATTGGGCAGGACATGCAGCGCGAATGGGAAATTGGGAATATCTAGACGCAGATGTAAAGATAACATTAGAATGGACCTGAAAGAGATCAGATTTAATGAGGTAGACTGGATAGAATAAGCTCCTAGACTGGATTGATGAGGAAGTCAAGGTACAGTGAGTATGGTTTTCTATATTTCATCCCTTTGTTTTTACAATTCCTTCTCCAAGCGAATACGGAAACCCTTCCTCAAAACTAGCCCTGACAATTTTATCCATCAAGAATTAATTTCAGGGTTGATTAATCGAGTTATTAGATATTAATTTTTCTTATCACCACGTCTTACTACCCGTTCGGGTTTCACGCCTATTTGATAAATGATTACTCTCGAGCCTGAAAACATTTCTAAATCCCCTGTTTGTCTCACATGATCTAACGTGTGGTTCAGTCGGTATCGCAAACCTATGTTAGGTGCGATCCGTAAGGTCGGAGGCGTGACAGCTCCTCTGTTACTGTTACTCTGTTAAAACGTATTAACTCAAACAAAAAATAATGTAAATTTATATTTGATAATAAAAAAAGTCTATAGAATAGAACCTATTAATTTGTTGAGTTAACGATAGCCTCTTAAAATATTACCCTGGAGTAGAGAGGATATTTTTCAGATTCAGGAAGGAAAATGTCCACCGCAAGTTGTGGTTTCCTGTTTGCAAGTTTTGATAAAATAACAGTTTCATACAAAACGTATTATTTAAAAAAAATAGGATGACTATTATTTTAGTTTAAACACTCATTGGAAATATAGATGATTACAAGTGGGAAAATTTCTTATCCTGGAGCTGTATTTCCCCTCCACCCCTTCTCCAATGGAGATTTTTAAATTAGTATTTATAGTACTGGGTTATTTAATAATTGATATGGAGATTTTTTAATTAGTATTTATAATACTGGGTTATTTAATAATTGATATGGAGATTTTTTAATTAGTATTTATAATACTGGGTTATTTAATAATTGATATGGAGATTTTTTAATTAGTATTTATAATACTGGGTTATTTAATAATTGATATAAGTGTTTTCGTTTAGTATTATTTTTTGCTACACGTCTTACTACACTCATTTAATTGTACTAATTGGTCAGGGATGAGGAAGGAAGCATTTTAAATGTAATCTACCCGCATTTGCTTGGAAGGAGAGTGGGAAAACATTTTAGGAAAAAAAAAATCCCACTAGTTCGAACCCCAATCTCCCGTCTTCAGAAGGCCAGTCTAACATGACTCAGCCTGGAGACCCAAAGAGTAATTTCAATACATTTAATTTATATTTCTTATTATTTCATGTTAATGATCTTTAAATCAATTAAATTAAATTAATTAAAATAGAAACATTTTAAGTATTGCAATAACTTTATAGTCAAACAAAATTTAAAGCAGTATGCGATACAGACAAGGGTGCGCCAACCCTAAAGTGGGGTATAAGATGACGCTGCTTAAGGTCAGTATTTTAACCATTTTTATGAAAAGAAACTATAGTTTAAAATAAATCAAATATTGCTTCAGTTTAGTTTAATTTTCTACTCATGTTAGTATCAACCATTTTGGTTTAAATCTGTCATGGGTATCGCGTAGTTTAACCTGGAAAAGTTTCTGATCAAGACAAATATTGATTAACTGTTAAGGTTTTTATAGCACTGCGTCTGACTACCCGTCAGGGCTAGCCTATATGTACAAGTACTAATCACACTAATGTGTTAAAGATTGGGAAGGTTGTAATTATAGAAAATGTACCCGCATATGCGTTGAGAGAGTGTGGAAAGACATATAGTAACAAACACCCTCAGTAGCCCCGACCGAGATTCGAACCCCAATCCCCCTGTAATCGGCAGTTAAGTTTATTGAAAGAGTGATGCCTTAGACCATTCGATCACCGAAACAGGTTCGTTGAAAGTTAGACTAAATTTATCAACAATAATGTATCCGAAATATTTTATTTATTTTGGTCAGAAAATGTTTTTTTTTACCATAAAAACTCTTAAAATATTATCCTTAACTCTCGGCCCTCGCATTCCACCTTAACGTGGTAGTGCAGGTGACGCGATAAAAAGTTTTTATAGCATTTTATTTTTATTTTGCCAAAATAAATAAAATAATTATCCAGTAAGAACATCAAGTTAAAGTTTTCCATATGATTATAGCGAGAATTTTTTTATATTATCAGTCATAAATAACGTAACAAAGTTTTTTATTTTCTGTTAAGGGTGTCCTGAAATATTATTTTTTGACAACTTTTCCTGTTCGTTTAAAGAATTTCTGATCTAACCCCGCTATGCTAATGACAGATATTCAACAACTATTGATATCACCATGTGAAGGAAACTAAACTTTATGTTTTTACTGGAGATATATAATTTATTTTGACAAAAATGATTTTTTTTTTTTTTTGCTATAGGAACCACAAAAACACTTATCTATTCTCGCGTTCCTTACACTCCCCGGTAGTTTTCATGTCGACAAGGCTTTAGCCCAGTTAGTAACCGGAACTAGCCTACCACTGACCTGTTAAAACGCCCCAATAATCCATGTCGGTAAAGTGTTACTTGTAGCGAGGTACGAGTCTTCCTATCAACCTGTCAACAACAACAAAAAAGTCGACTTAACCTTCCAGCGATCTCCACTCTTGTGTCGAGACTCGAGTCAACAGTCTCAATCAAAAGCTACCACAACATCTTTATGGCAACTTTTTTCCGACTCACGTCAGAGATAAAAGAGACTAAGACATGGCATACCATAACGCGCGACTAACGGTACAGATACCGCTTGGAACGGGAACATCTCTGCCTGCGAGTTAGAATAAAGTGAATATTATTTCCTTGCCATTTTCAAAGACAGCCAAGCGTGAATTTAAGGGGACGGCGGGGAGGCACATGGGGCGCGTGTCTCCCACTTAGGTAGATTTTTTTTTTAGACTAATGGAAGTGGAGGATGAGGGCTGTGGCGGCGACCAATGAGGTTGTGAGATCAATGAGATTTCTATTTTGCATCTTATTGCTATGTTGTGGGACAGTAGGGGTGGGGTGTGGGCACTGGGCAAGGAAATTGGCAAGAAGAACGCGTGTCAAGTAAAAATATGCCTACCAGTTTCTCCATTCAATATATCTGTGCGACCCCGCCCCCCTGTATTTTATAGTTTCTAAGCTCGTGCTTGAAGACAGCCATTTAAAACTCACTAATATAAACTTAATAAGAAACTATTTATCAATATTTATTTTGGGTATTTACCGTGCACGTTCTGTAATGCATAATTAATAATACCAGCACACGGATTATTAAATAACTTATTTCTATAACGGAAACAACATTCAGCACCCGGAAGTTTATTCATCACTTTAAAGGAGGGAAACTTACATTTCATCAACTATACGTTTTTCGGTCATTTCGGGAATCGAACCCGGGGTTCCTGAACTCAGTAGGCATACGTACTACTGCTGACTGAGCTAAGGTGTTGGTTGGACCCAAAGAAGATATAGTCCATTCGTCAGAGGAGTGGTGGTAGCTAATAGCTGGCAGAAGATGTAAAAACCGTTAAAAGAAAAACATAATCAAAAACAAATCGTTTGTTGTGAAAGTTTTGACCTCAAAAATTGGAAGAAAATTTATTTATAGTCTTGCAGATCATCTGGTTTGGCGAATGGATACATGAAAATAGATCTGGCAACGTTTGCTATCTGTCAATTGGTACCATTCCCACGGCGAATGGACTTTAATTGTAATTTATATGGTACCTAATACACTCTATAATCATAATTTGTTTGATATATTATTGATACTGTACAGTAGGACCCTTTGGTCGCATGGTCAAAGGCGCTACGCTCGCTACAAGCTAGACTGTTGATTACGGGGAGATCGAGGTTCGGATCTCGGTCAGGTATACTGAGGTTTTTTTCAAAATGGTTTATCACTCTCCCTCCCCCCCAGAGCGAGTAAACTTCTACTAAATATAACCTTCCTAATCCCTAAAACTATTACCGTACTTAGTAGTAGTAAAATACGCTGCTAAAAAAAAGTGTATACAAAATGAACACATAGGAAGAGGCTTTGAGCTAATACAAACATTATTTTGCTGTTAAAATTAAAAACATTATATTATTAATATCATTACCTGAACGTGGTCTAAATGTCAAACTCATTTGGTCTGGTTTGCCAGTAACAGGGATATTGGGGTTCAAATTATTTATGTCCGGATATACTGAGCAAGTTTATTCCCAAATGGTTTCTCATTATTCCTCCACGCAATTGCGAACACATTTCCCTCCAAAATTCTACCTTACGTGACCTTAGCTTATTAGCTTGATTAAAATATAGAATCTGCCTGCCCACACGCCGTGAACGATTTAACCTAAGGGGTAAGGATGAGGAAACTTTTTTTTAACTGAGAGAAAGTGCGTGTAGCGTGGGAAAACCACAGGCATAAAATCACGTGAGGAAAACCCTAGATACTTTCAATACCGTGAGCAATGTTCCCTCTACTCTTTAAACCATGACCTTGATAGACTATTCCTCCTTCCCCCTCGTCCTGCCAACACGAATTCTAATGCAGAGACGGGAAAACCCCACCGCAGCTCTTTGAAAGCGGTACAATGCTCACTGAATAAATTCAACATTTACAACACTGACTCGTTAATACCGTACGCCTTTGTTACGATTGTAGTATTAAACTCGAGCTTAATACAATTAGAGAGACAAATCAAGGAGGGTGGTAATAATATAGGAAGAGTTTCTGGGGGTCTGCTTCCCTAAACAGTGCCATCGAGAGCCACTAAGGGCCCCGAGGCAAATAATTTGGTCGGGCTCCTGCGCAACTTTTCGGACCCCTCACAATA